>CANNZV010002027.1:0-116946 GCA_947561585.1 Caprella mutica | reverse complement strand
GTGACTCTTTTCTCTGATAGTTCATCATCACAGTGACTCTTTTCTCTGATAGTACATCATCACAGTGACTCTTTTCTCTGATAGTACATCATCACAGTGACTCTTTTCTCTGATAGTACATCATCACAGTGACTCTTTTCTTTGATAGTACATCATCACAGTGACTCTTTTCTCTGATAGTACATCATCACAGTGACTCTTTTCTTTGATAGTACATCATCACAGTGACTCTTTTCTCTGATAGTACATCATCACAGTGACTCTTTTCTCTGATAGTTCATCATCACAGTGACTCTTTTCTCTGATAGTACATCATCACAGTGACTCTTTTCTCTGATAGTACATCATCACAGTGACTCTTTTTTCTGATACTTTATCATCACAGTGACTCTTTTCTCTGATAGTACATCATCACAGTGACTCTTTTTTCTGATAGTACATCATCACAGTGACTCTTTTCTTTGATAGTACATCATCACAGTGACTCTTTTCTCTGATAGTACATCATCACAGTGACTCTTTTCTCTGATAGTACATCATCACAGTGACTCTTTTCTCTGATAGTTCATCATCACAGTGACTTTTTTCTCCGATAGTTCATCATCACAGTGACTCTATTCTCTGATACTACATCATCGCAGTGACTCTTTTCTCTGATAGTACATCATCACAGTGACTCTTTTCTCTGATAATACATCATCACAGTGACTCTTTTCTCTGATAGTACATCATCACAGTGACTCTTTTCTCTGATAGTACATCATCACAGTGACTCTTTTCTCTGATAGTACATCATCACAGTGACTCTTTTCTCTGATAGTACATCATCACAGTGACTCTTTCATCTGATAGTACATCATCACAGTGACTCTTTTCTCTGATAGTACATCATCACAGTGACTCTTCTCTCTGATAGTACATCATCACAGTGACTCTTTTCTCTGATAGTACATCATCACAGTGACTCTTTTCTCTGATAGTACATCATCACAGTGACTCTTCTCTCTGATAGTACATCATCACAGTGACTCTTTTCTCTGATAGTACATCATCACAGTGACTCTTTTCTCTGATAATACATCATCACAGTGACTCTTTTCTCTGATAGTACATCATCACAGTGACTCTTTTCTCTGATAGTACATCATCACAGTGACTCTTCTCTCTGATAGTACATCATCACCGTGACTCTTTTCTCTGATAGTACATCATCACAGTGACTCTTTTCTCTGATAGTACATCATCACAGTGACTCTTTTCTCTGATAGTACATCATCACAGTGACTCTTTTCTCTGATAGTACATCATCACAGTGACTCTTCTCTCTGATAGTACATCATCACAGTGACTCTTCTCTCTGATAGTACATCATCTCAGTGACTCTTTTCTCTGATAGTACATCATCACAGTGACTCTTTTCTCTGATAGTACATCATCACAGTGACTCTTTTCTCTGATAGTACATCATCACAGTGACTCTTTTCTCTGATAGTACATCATCACAGTGACTCTTCTCTCTGATAGTACATCATTTCTATCTGTATATTATAGCGGTGAAGAAAAAGGTTGCCTACAAAACCCTGCAATTCAAACCCCTAGCTCTTCTCACTAAATCATAACTTCTATAGCCAGAAGATGAACTCTGTTTATTATATTCAAATGTAGTTATGCTACACAGAAAACGTTGTCATGGAGATTAAAAAACTACACCAAATTGCACGAATTCGTTAGTATGGCGCTAATGATAATTGATTGTCTCAATTGGATATTACTGGTGAATATTATGTGAAGTAAATCTAAACAGTTTATACATAAAGAAAACAATCAAAAGTAACAAATCCTCTTACAGTTTTAAAGCATTTCTATTGTATCGACTCTTGTCAATTGAATGTATTTCTTCTTTGAGTGATTTTATAGACTCTGGAAAGTTTTAATTAAAACATTCAATGGATAGAAGTGTATTTTATAATCAGAGTATCGTTAATATAGATCCATTTCAATAATAGAACATACTGTAGTGTTCTCAGACACCTAACTACGCTTGTGGGTGTTACTAATTGTTCAATGTTAAGTCATTCACAAATATGAAGAGGTTAGACTGGGTCATGATACTTTCCAACAAACACTTTCCGAATTAGGTGAGTGTCCGTATTATGAGATGTCGCCCTACATGAAAGTCACGTGTATCTATGAATAACAATAATAACAATATATGTTAGTAATTTAAATGTTATGCCTTTCTTCCTTTTGATGGAATTTACTTCAAATAATGAGAACTGTTTCATAATCATGGAGTAACTTTTCTGCATCCATGAGCTTTGTCACTGACTGGTGGTAGGTGACTTTGTTCATGGAGTAACTTTTCTGCATCCATGAGCATTGTCACTGACTGGTGGTAGGTGACTTTGTTCATGGAGTAACTTTTCTGCATCCATGAGCTTTGTCACTGACTGGTGGTAGGTGACTTTGTTCATGGAGTAGCTTTACTGCATACATGAGCATTGTCACTGACTGGTGGTAGGTGACTTTGTTAATGGAGTAGCTTTACTGCATCCATGAGCATTGTCACTGACTGGTGGTAGGTGACTTTGTTAATGAAGTAGCTTTACTGCATCCATGAGCATTGTCACTGACTGGTGGTAGGTGACTTTGTTCATGGAGTAACTTTTCTGCATCCATGAGCTTTGTCACTGACTGGTGGTAGGTGACTTTGTTCATGGAGTAGCTTTACTGCATCCATGAGCATTGTCACTGACTGGTGGTAGGTGACTTTGTTCATGGAGTAACTTTTCTGCATCCATGAGCTTTGTCACTGACTGGTGGTAGGTGACTTTGTTCATGGAGTAGCTTTACTGCATACATAAGCATTGTCACTGACTGGTGGTAGGTGACTTTGTTCATGGAGTAGCTTTTTTGCATACATGAGCATTGTCACTGACTGGTGGTAGGTGACTTTGTTCATGGAGTAGCTTTTCTGCATCCATGAGCATTGTCACTGACTGGTGGTAGGTGACTTTGTTCGTTAGGCTACTTTTCTTTCTGACTGCTTCTTCCAGTCCCTTGTATTTAATTTCCTTTTGACGTCAGCGATATGGCCTTTGGTTCCGAAACAGACGTTAAACCCCTACCCGTTTACCTTAAAAATATGAATTTCACTATAAAAGAAATGCAGAATGAAAATTTATTGATTTTTAAATAAATATATTCCATATCTTCCATAAAAAATAACATTTTATATTTTGATGGAAAAGATTCAAACTCTACGGGAAATCCATGTTATTAGAGGTTATTCAAACTCTACGGGAAATCCATGTTATTAGAGGTTATTAAACTCAACGTTAAAGAAACCTGATAGAACCTTCAACGTTGAGTTTAAATAGTCTCATAATAATATTCTATTTATCACTAAATAAAATTTACTTTTTGCATTTCCCCAGCTTTTTATCTCTCCTTTTGATGGTAGTGAGTAGGTTTAGCTTTGGCTAGAGCAGTCAGTGAGTCAGTCCCATGAGACAACATAGCTTGGCTAACTTCAAGCCACATTAATGTGACTCTCTGCAGACTGACGTCACTAGAAACAGACCATGACTTGCAAAACTCTTCTGCAACACCAGTCAATCTTTACTACCTTTATGAATACACAGGAAAAGTTATCAGAGAGGATTAGGAGGGATCACAGTTAATCTTCTATGGCCCCACCTTAATTTTCTTTCTGAGTACAGACATGTTCATTGACAAAACCCATACGGAAAAGTGTGATCGATGATAGAAAGATTATCTATCTACGACAATAAATAATTAGATGAAATTACAATAGTAATTTATCATAAATTAAAAACACTTTCAGTCTATCGTCTTTCGTCGGACATCCCGACAATAAATCCTGAGGCTAATGTCTTTATTATGATATTTTACGATAAAATACCATCAATATTTACCGTAATGGACAATAACAGACAATCTGCTGATGGGAAATTTTCAGATAGAGATAATAGTATACAGGTGAAGCTCGTACAACGGACAGTACATGTACAAGAAAAAAATTCCGCTATGCCAAGCAATGGACGCTATGCACGACTAAGATTTTACTTCAGTGGGGGATTTAAACTTTGTTAGTTTTCTTTAACAGCATTTCAAAGAAACACTCTAAACAATCTCAGATTATTATTAAAGGAAATTATTAATGAAAATATTATAATATTTATAAGAAAATAGGCGGAAAAGAGTAAGAAATCAAAATACTGAAAATCTGCGAAACAATCCATCAAGTGTTGATTGTAAATTGCAATACCTCTCAATATAATCAATGTTTGATTAGATACATGGTAGACGAATGAAATATTTGTTAAATCATTTTATTTAAAGAGTTCGTTGTAGCGAGCTGCAGTCCGGTAGAACGGACAATTTTTGTCCTCTGTAAATGGGGGTAGGTGACCATTCAAAGATCGTCCGATGCACGAGCTTTACCCATTCACAGAAATCAGTTTCTCTGATGTTGTTACGTCTTTAGACATTTAGTTAAATTACCTTATTTACTTATTCAAATTTCCTTAGTTAAATTACCTTGTTCACTTATTTAAATTTCCTTATTTAAATTCAGCCTTGGTGCAAATTGGCTCCATTTCTTGTCTCCCATTCCTTTTTTCTTTCAATTTGTGTTTATTTGGTATTTTCTCTTTGCTTTTAAATTACCTTAGTAAGCACTGACTTCATTGCCGACCTGAGAACTCGAGTGAAAGTTGATGTCATCAAATAGTACAAAAGATTAAACTAGAGAAGGGGCACTCGGTAGAGCGCATACCTTCGCTACCACTTAGGAATGACCTTGACCATCCAATAATCCTTGAGTTATAAATGACCTTGACCTTTGGCCCTTTCACTCCCAAAATCTGATGAAATGGTTCTTGAACATTGACCAATCGTCCCACCAATTTTCAGACAATTTCGTTGAATACTTTTTGAGTTATGCGAATAACAAGATGATAAATGAATAAATGCCGTCTAAAATATTACCTTCACCAACTGCAAAGTGAAAACTATTCCTCACATTTAACATTCTTAGCACTTCAATCAATATGAAGTACCATTTAATATTAGACTGAGAAATGCATCATTGGAAAAAGATCGAACACAGTAGATGGTCGAAAACCAGGGATCGGAATTAGTATTTTCGGAATATATCATTTATCCCTTTTAATTATAAGCGTACAATTAAATATTATTTTGTATCTGATTGTGCGATACAAACAAAACTTCTATAAAATTCCGACTTGAAAAAAAAATATCTGCAACAAATTCTTTTACAATTCGAACCAACTTAAACACGTGGTAACAATTGGTAGCAGTTTCCTCTTAGATTATCCCCAGGCATTTCTTTTTAATTCCCTCAGAGTCGCAAAGTGTCACCTAGAGTGTTCCATTGTCAGAGTATTATAACACAGAGCACTTTAGAAAGTAAAGAAAACATTCATCACTGCAAATGCTAATTCCATTATTATTCTGCCTGAAGGTGTTTAATATTTTAAATGCTAATGTCCTTCTAGTGTCCTTTTAATGGTAGGACATGCAGCCATGGAGTTTTAGGCCTAAAATCTCCAACACTTTTCTTCAGGTTGTGAAATTATTTTTCTTGAGTTTGGGGAAAATGAAATTCATTGCCATCACATTTCACTCTTTGTGTTTAAATATAGTAACAGGTAATTAGAAATACAAACAGCTTTGTTAGAGTTAGAATATAGCCTATGACGGTAGTTTACAATCGGCAGATTGTCTGTTATTGTCCATTACGGTAAATATTGATGGTATTTTATCGTAAAATATCATAATAAAGACACAGAATTTCCTTCTCTTGAATGTCCGACGAAAAACGATAGACTAAAATTTTTTTTAACTTATGATAAATTACTATTATACTTTTTTCTAATCATTTTTTGTTGTAGATAGATGATCTTTTTAACATCGATTAAAATTTAGGTTTAAGATTTTAAGAGAATTTAACTTTTTTTTAGGAGGTATTTTCTCCTAACGAAATTCTCGCATGCAATTTTTCCAATTTTTCCTTCCAAAAAATCAGACTAAGAATTAAATTGCAGTTGAGTTCATTTTTTAGGATTTTATTCGCATTTCAGTTTATTTTTTTTTATTTTTTATTTCGATTGACAAGAAAACCATCTGAACAATTCTAGTGAAAATTAAACTGCAATATCGCGTATTGCTGCTTTGGAAATACTCAAAAAAGATACGGTATCAATTTTGTGTATTAATATTTGCAATGCCAAAAATTGTAATTTTTCATATATTGGTTAACAAATAATTATTCTCAATTATTGAATATTTCAAATCAGTAATTAGGCTGCAAGTTATAATATATCTCGTACATATACCGAATTAGACAAAAGCTGTACAATACGCTACATCTGTCTGTCACTTGAAGACGTTTAGTCTCAGAGTTGACTTTAGGGAGCAGAAAATGTAAAACAAATTATGAATGGTGTCACATTGGTACAATAGATTTTCCTAAATGGTAACGTACGAAATAAATAAAAAATAACATTAATCGAAACTTAACAATAGTTAATTGTTAAAAAAGGAAAAAAAACCTATGAAAATCTAAAGACAAATAACTGCGCTTATTTTTTTCCGAAATTCGAACCATTTTTCGAGGTAAAAGTATTTTCCTAATCATTAACATTTTTCTATAGATTCGAATTGTGGAATATGAAACGTATAATCAAACAATGAGTGACATTTTTGTCGTGTTATTAATCCATTTCAATTTACAATAATTACTTTATTGAATATTTCTTTTGTACAGTGCGAAATAGGAACATAAAAAGATATCAAATCCCATTCGAAATTCCCATAAAAAGTAATTTTAGGCGATAGCACACTTACTGGTTCGTACGTTTTACAACCTAGGTTATCCAGGCAATGATTTGCTTGCTTCTCAATCGAAGGAAAAAACAAAAATGCGGTTAACTTTTTGCTAAATAAACTCCCTGCCAATTTATTCACAGCAGTCGGATCTCTTTGAAGGAAATTGCTTTGGAAAATAAAACATTGCCTGCGTGCTTTCCCATCAAAAAATTCCCCCTAAAATAACTAAAGACGGAATATCAGCTTTAGAGAAACTAAATTCGTTTCAAAATCTGAAGTAAACAAGTGATATTTACTTTAATTGGTATCCAGGATACCTCCAGGCACCATGGATACCAATTAAAATATAAGTTAAATAATAAAGATTATGACCAAAGATGTGTAAGCGTCTGATAATCCGTGAGTTGCCCTTAGATATCAGGTGGCAATTCACTGGAATATTCAATTGGCCAGAGAAGCACGTCCTGTACTAACATCCCTGCAAGGTGAAATGGAGACTGCAATTGTCCTAAATGAACCAAAGGCTAAAACATTCACCTTTTCTATACCGAAAAAGGTTGTACCAACAAAGAGGTTATTGTTTATAGTATGATATCTTTAGTAGTAATGTACAGTGGCGTCCATAACTAAGTGACACAGTTTATAGACTTTGTATCTTTAGATTTGTGAGCATTTCAAAGATTACATTTTACCAACTGATAGTCGTTATCATCTGTAATAGCCTACTGAAATAGGAATCAGAGTTAAATGTTAGGAAAAAGTTATATTTATTAATGGAAACAGCCTAAAATAATGAAATACATGTACCATTAGTATCTAGTTTTTAAACCTTTGTTTTCGATGATATCTGCTTCTGCAAAAATGAATAATATTTTGATATAATATACGAGATTAATTTAATAAAACTCTTACTGAAGTTTCATAGGAAATGACACCATTCGACAGATTTTAGAGGGAGTAAAACATTGGCAAAGTGTTTGAGCAGAATTGTTGAGTATTACACAGTGATACAGACAGAATTGTTAGTCGGTACAGAAGTAGAAGGCATTGTTAGAATTGTTGAGTACTACACAGTGATACAGACAGAATTGTTAGTTGGTACAGAAGTAGAAGGCATTGTTAAGATCGAATAAAGATCAGAATAGGCAGCGTTTGGTATCAAGAGACTGTTGCAAGTCTTAGCACAAATAGAAAGGGGTTATCAATCACAGCACGTATGTAAGTGTCTCGAGGTAGACTGTCTGTATACGACTTAAATAAATAGAATTAATTAATAAAAGCTTACAGGAAACGTATTCATTTTATTGTAGTGTCGTATATAATTTTCTTTCTGTTTTGTAGTTTTGCCGTCACAACAGCTTTTTCCACTAAAATTCCTCATGTACTGTGCATACGCATGAACTCTAATTTTATTTAATTATTTAGTTAATCTTCAGCGAAGTTTTCTTCTGCATTAGCATTGGCTAAACAATTTGCATTAAATGTTAATGCGTCGCATGCAACCTCATTCGTTTTAACTTCTGACAAAGTTGTCCAAACCTTTCCGGAAAAAGAAGTGTAACAAAGTTTGTATGTAGCAATAAAATACACATTGAGATTCTACACAGGAGTCAAAGGGGGTAAACAAATAAAACTTTGGAATGAGCAACAAACTGGAATGCGGTGACAGTCTTTGGGGGATGATATCAATTTGGAGTAAAAAATGGAGTGTCAGAATAGTTCGGATGAAATCATTGAATGGCGGGTACAGTAGGAGCAGAAATAACTGACCAGTTGCTAGTACTGATGTGTGGTGTACTGTCTCTACCAGTAATAACTAGCCAGTTGCTAGTACTGATGTGTGGTGTACTGTCTCTACCAGTAATAACTAGCCAGTTGCTAGTACTGATGTGTGGTGTACTGTCTCTACCAGTAATAACTAGCCAGTTGCTAGTACTGATGTGTGGTGTACTGTCTCTATCAGTAATAACTAGCCAGTTGCTAGTACTGATGTGTGGTGTACTGTCTCTACCAGTAATAACTAGCCAGTTGCTAGTACTGATGTGTGGTGTACTGTCTCTACCAGTAATAACTAGCCAGTTGCTAGTACTGATGTGTGGTGTACTGTCTCTACCAGTAATAACTAGCCAGTTGCTAGTACTGATGTGTGGTGTACTGTCTCTATCAGTAATAACTAGCCAGTTGCTAGTACTGATGTGTGGTGTACTGTCTCTATCAGTAATAACTAGCCAGTTGCTAGTACTGATGTGTGGTGTACTGTCTCTACCAGTAATAACTAGCCAGTTGCTAGTACTGATGTGTGGTGTACTGTCTCTACCAGTAATAACTAGCCAGTTGCTAGTACTGATGTGTGGTGTACTGTCTCTACCAGTAATAACTAGCCAGTTGCTAGTACTGATGTGTGGTGTACTGTCTCTATCAGTAATAACTAGCCAGTTGCTAGTACTGATGTGTGGTGTACTGTCTCTATCAGTAATAACTAGCCAGTTGCTAGTACTGATGTGTGGTGTACTGTCTCTATCAGTAATAACTAGCCAGTTGCTAGTACTGATGTGTGGTGTACTGTCTCTATCAGTAATAACTAGCCAGTTGCTAGTACTGATGTGTGGTGTACTGTCTCTATCAGTAATAACTAGCCAGTTGCTAGTACTGATGTGTGGTGTACTGTCTCTACCAGTAATAACTAGCCAGTTGCTAGTACTGATGTGTGGTGTACTGTCTCTACCAGTAATAACTAGCCAGTTGCTAGTACTGATGTGTGGTGTACTGTCTCTATCAGTAATAACTAGCCAGTTGCTAGTACTGATGTGTGGTGTACTGTCTCTACCAGTAATAACTAGCCAGTTGCTAGTACTGATGTGTGGTGTACTGTCTCTATCAGTAATAACTAGCCAGTTGCTAGTACTGATGTGTGGTGTACTGTCTCTACCAGTAATAACTAGCCAGTTGCTAGTACTGATGTGTGGTGTACTGTCTCTACCAGTAATAACTAGCCAGTTGCTAGTACTGATGTGTGGTGTACTGTCTCTACCAGTAATAACTAGCCAGTTGCTAGTACTGATGTGTGGTGTACTGTCTCTATCAGTAATAACTAGCCAGTTGCTAGTACTGATGTGTGGTGTACTGTCTCTACCAGTAATAACTAGCCAGTTGCTAGTACTGATGTGTGGTGTACTGTCTCTACCAGTAATAACTAGCCAGTTGCTAGTACTGATGTGTGGTGTACTGTCTCTATCAGTAATAACTAGCCAGTTGCTAGTACTGATGTGTGGTGTACTGTCTCTACCAGTAATAACTAGCCAGTTGCTAGTACTGATGTGTGGTGTACTGTCTCTACCAGTAATAACTAGCCAGTTGCTAGTACTGATGTGTGGTGTACTGTCTCTATCAGTAATAACTAGCCAGTTGCTAGTACTGATGTGTGGTGTACTGTCTCTATCAGTAATAACTAGCCAGTTGCTAGTACTGATGTGTGGTGTACTGTCTCTACCAGTAATAACTAGCCAGTTGCTAGTACTGATGTGTGGTGTACTGTCTCTATCAGTAATAACTAGCCAGTTGCTAGTACTGATGTGTGGTGTACTGTCTCTACCAGTAATAACTAGCCAGTTGCTAGTACTGATGTGTGGTGTACTGTCTCTACCAGTAATAACTAGCCAGTTGCTAGTACTGATGTGTGATGTACTGTCTCTATCAGTAATAACTAGCCAGTTGCTAGTACTGATGTATACAGGGTGACACAAAGGTTCTTCAACGCAATTTCCTTCATTCTAAATCAAATATTTACATGTGAACTAATGTGAACATTTCCTAACATTTTTCGCAGTTAATAGTGTTACATATAATATATAACTTCAATAAGTGTCATCTCTTATTTTTTAAGAAGTTGATGTCCTAGGACTTTGAGTGGAAAGTCAAAGTTGTGATAGAAGAATTTCACCAGCAGGAAATTACGCATCTGATTCAATGCGATGCAATTCTGCGCGTGGTAAGCATTGGGGAAGAATGTGTGCAGATATTATTAAGCAATTACATAATAAAAACTAAACTGTTAAACGAAAACTCAAATGTAAATGGGCCAAACTGCCAATGGATGAGTTGCGTGAAGCGGTTGAAGCAACTCCTACAGATTGGAGGCCATCATTCGAATAGGAGAAGAGTTTATTGAGTGAACTTCTTTACATGTCTTCTCAGTGTTCTCTATGATATGGTGCTAGGACGTTTCGTACCCAGACGTTTCGTACCGCACGTTTCGTACCGCACGTTTCGTTAACGGACGTTTCGTTAACGGACGTTTCGTTAACGGACGTTTCGTTAACGGACTTTTCGTTCCAAATCGCTACTAACGATTTTTTTAATTCGAAATGAGTTATAGACTGAAAAATATACCAATCACATAAATTATAAATTATAAATATGTATTGAATATTTTTCCTATGTGAACCAATTACTGGAAGTTTTCGAAAATAATAGAAAATGTTATATAAGAATAAGAATAAAGAGTTGAAATGTTAAATTATATAGTCTTTTCTTATATGATAGAAAATAATTATTACTTTCGCAAAATTGCGGAAGGTTATGTTTCTTTTCATTAAGTTATTTTCATTCGGTAACTTGTAACATCTGGTAATTTGAATTTTACACTAACGTTAAAATATTTTTGGAATTATGAAAAACAAAAGATTTTCCCAATGTAGGCAGTAGAGCAAGCTTCGAGTTCTTGGACTGAACCACATTATCGATAGTGTGAGGAAAAATTAAATAGAATTATTGTTATTTAACTTCTATATCGATTGGTAACCTATCCATGATATTTTCACTTCCAGCTTTTCTAATCAAAGAAATTAAATGATAGTTATTTTTAATACCTCTGATTATAATCAATGTATAACCAAACGAATAAAAAATATGTTTAAGATAAGAAGTAGACATTATTTTTAAAGTAGTATAAATTTATAATATATGGGATTGATATAAAATTGTAGTCTAAAATAAAATTGTCTAATAAAAAAACGTTTCCATTTCATAAAAAAAAATAAAAAACAAACTGGTAACGAATCGTCCTAGTAATGAAACGTCCTAGCAACGAAACGTCCTAGTAACGAAACGTCCTAGTAACGAAACGTCCTAGTAACGAAACGTCCGGGTACGAAACATCCGGGTACGAAACGTCCAGGAACGATACGTCCGGTCACCCTATAATATATCTTAGCCACTTTCCATGTTGTTTTACCTATTTAACTGTTTTACCTGATATATTTTGTTTGCCTCAGACTGTCGTGTCTCCCTGTAGTTCTATTCATTGTTTGTTTAAGTTAATAATCAATGTATAAAAATAATATTGAATTAGGCCTTTCCTTATCAAATTGCCATTCATTTGATGGACTAACTTCAAGACTGTATAGCCTAGTTAGGTAAAGGCAGCACTTCTAAGTTTTTTGAGTCTATTTTGGGAGAAGTAAACTAGAAGCTGCAAATGTTCCTCTTAGTTATTCATGTCTGTGGAAGTAAATTCCTCTTCTTATTTATGATATGGAGAAAGAAATATTTAATTTATTTTACAGAGGAGGTGATGCAATGTTCCAAATAATAAAAACTAGAATCAGGCATAAGGAATTTCTGAATAGAACACCATTGTTGCTCTATACCTTGAATAGGATTGTTGTTCTTTCATAGAATTCTTATATAACATTAAGCATTATTTTAATCAAAATTAGAATAAATACAGCAAAAATAGTTTGCATTCTGCTATTTTTAATAATTTCCTTTAAATGTTTCTTTATTGATTTAGGTGGTAGGAATTATGATGTAAGTATTTCTTCAAAAAAAAACTTGTAAAGAATTTCTATCATTTGGGTGTAGAATTTCCATGATCATTTTGAACATAGAGTGTGAATCCCAAACCTTTGAACCAAAGACTTCTTTGAAGTCAGAGTGTGAATTCGAATCACCTGACAGTAAGGAGTACCAACTGTGCCGAATGAGAGGGAATACCAACTGTACCGAATGAGAAGGAATACCAACTGTGCTGAATGAGAAGGAGTACCAACTGTACTGAATGAGAAGGAGTACCAACTGTACTGAATGAGAAGGAGTACCAACTGTACTGAATGAGAAGGAGTACCAACTGTACTGAATGAGAAGGAGTACCAACTGTGCTGAATGAGAAGGAGTACCAACTGTACTGAATGAGAAGGAGTACCAACTGTACTGAATGAGAAGGAATGCCAACTGTGCTGAATGAGAAGGAGTACCAACTGTGCTGAATGAGAAGGAGTACCAACTGTACTGAATGAGAAGGAGTAACAACTGTACTGAATGAGAAGGAGTACCAACTGTGCTGAATGAGAAGGAGTACCAACTGTGCTGAATGAGAAGGAGTACCAACTGTACTGAATGAGAAGGAGTACCAACTGTACTGAATGAGAAGGAATACCAACTGTGCTGAATGAGAAGGAGTACCAACTGTGCTGAATGAGAAGGAGTACCAACTGTACTGAATGAGAAGGAGTAACAACTGTACTGAATGAGAAGGAGTAACAACTGTACTGAATGAGAAGGAATACCAACTGTGCTGAATGAGAAGGAGTACCAACTGTACTGAATGAGAAGGAGTACCAACTGTACTGAATGAGAAGGAGTACCAACTGTATTGAATGAGAAGGAGTACCAACTTTACTGAATGAGAAGGAGTACCAACTGTACTGAATGAGAAGGAGTACCAACTGTACTGAATGAGAAGGAGTACCAACTGTACTGAATGAGAAGGAGTACCAACTGTACTGAATGAGGAGTACCAACTGTATTGAATGAGAAGGAGTACCAACTGTACTGAATGAGAAGGAGTACCAACTGTACTGAATGAGAAGGAATACCAACTGTGCTGAATGAGAAGGAGTACCAACTGTGCCGAATGAGAGGGAATACCAACTGTACCGAATGAGAAGGAGTACCAACTGTACTGAATGAGAAGGAGTACCAACTGTACTAAATGAGGAGTACCAACTGTATTGAATGAGAAGCACCAACTGTGCCGAATGAGAGGGAATACCAACTGTACCGAATGAGAAGGAGTACCAACTGTACTGAATGAGAAGGAGAACCAACTGTACCGAATGAGAGGGATTACCAACTGTACTGAATGAGAGGGAATACCAACTGTACCGAAATTAAAGTTTCAATACATTTTGCATGTACAGTACATATTATATTCTATTACACATGGCTTGTATAACCAATACAAATCTATTTCAAAAAGTACACAATGACTGACTGAATAATAGCCATGTGTTCCTAACTGCAGTGAATTCTGAGAGTCCCAGGGCAAAAATGTATTCTTCCTGGGCTATTCCCTTATTATCCCAGGACTAACTCCTTCTTGCCTGACTAGTTCACCACCAATCGGCAGCCTCTCTCTCCATCTTCACAGATTGTTTCAATGCATTCCAGGGAGAAGTAAGTCTGTTTGCACTACAGACACGCCATTTCATTCGCTAGAACTCTCATGTCTGGCAGAGATGTGAAAGGGAGAAATGGGGTGGCAGTGAGGGTTGCTATGTGAATTGGGTAAATGTGTTCCTGCCATTTGCCCATTCACACATTATCAAGAATGTGCTGCGCGTTTTCAACCTCCTATTGCCGAGCATGTGTTAATACCTTCATTTAATTACTATGACTAGCGGATACAACAAACTACATAACGGTCTTGTATGTTAAGTTTATCGAAATAATATTCAGACATATATTTTATATATAAATGAAGATTACTTTGAAACTTTCAAAATAAATAGGCGTTATGTAGTTTGTTGTATTCGCTAGTTTGCTGTAGTGAATAACTCATGACTGTTAATGACCTGACAGGGGATTTTGGAGGGTGGCGCATCCCTCGATACTTACACATTGTTATTTGGTTTAATAATAAATAGAATGGAGATATTAATGCACTCTTGCCATTAGGGGATGAAAATGCGCAGAGCATTTTCGAGATTGTGTAAATCGGCAAATGGTGCGGAACATACACACAGTAACCGCTTATTAGTTTTCTAAAACTGATGCCCATTCATGGTAGACTAAAGAAAAAATATTCGCAATAAAGGCTACTTCATTCCTCAGGAAGCTACACTCACTATACAGGATATCATTATACAGGAGTTATACTTTAATATTTGTTCCTTTTAATAAATAATCCATTAATAATAATCGTGAGAAATTATCCATATATATAGACTATTTTTCTTAATAAAAATGTATTTTCATTAAAAAAGAGCTAATTGTGGTACTTAAAAAAAATTACAATAGCATATGAAGGTGAATTTCATTTATCTGGTGGATATAGTCGAATTGCACAGGTTTCTATTTATTTTGCAATGCATTTTCCATCCTGACAATGGCATGACTATATCGGCAAACACTTGGCATTCAGTTCAGTTGCTTCTTTTCGATGACATCAGCACTTTTCTCTCTGATGATGGTACAGTAAATACTTCACTCGCTCTTTTGAAGCTAAATTTCAAAACAGACAAAAGGAAGAGGAAAAGTTTTAGTCACAGAAGAGTTTTACCTTTTCAAGTCAATTGCATGATTTGCACTTTAAATTGATAAGTGGATGCATTGCTTATTTGCAAATGCTAACTTCGTCGATTGGGCCTCGAACTGTTGTAATTTGGTTTATGTATTGTCTCTTTTTACTATGTTTATCATTTTTTGACGCTACTTGCAGTTTTAGAGGATAGCGCTAGGGTTGTGCTCTTCAACTACTAGGTCTTAGATTTCACCTCTTCATTTTCCTCTTAGATTTTGTGTTAGGTAGACTCGTAGGCTTCATTTACTACCACCTCTTCATTTTCCTCTTCTATCCGTGAGTGCAGCCACTGGAGTTTGTGTCATAGGTAACTGTATTCACGGAGTAGCTTTTCTGTATCCATGAGTATTTTAACTGACTTTGTACGGGAGCCACTTACTTTTCGACTGCTTCTTCCAGTCCCTTGTACATATTCTTCTTTTTAACGTAATAGGTACGGCCTTTGGTTCCGAAGCAGACGTTCAATCAGCTCTCACATCAACTAATTATTGCTACAGATCCGCAACTAATTTCCATGTTTCAGACTGAATTTGCTAAAATGCGGATGCAGTTCAGTCTCGTGAATTACACTCTGTGTTTGTACACTCTGATTGGGGCTGTTCTTTTTTTATTCTAAATTAGGTCTAAAACAGTCGGTGTTTGTGAGAACAATTTACTCGGCTGTTTCTTGTGCACTGAAGAAGAACAAGAGGGAAATGAAGAGCTGCAAGCTATACACCAGATGAAACTTTCAACTGATGCTAACAAAAAATGATCAAGCAATCACTATGTGAACAATGCATAGACGGTTATCTTTTATTCATGTTTATACATATAATAGGATAAAACGTACTATTAAATATATATTTGCAGCAATATTTCAATTATGGCTTATTGATGGTTCTCTAATTTATCTCTCACCATCAGTTTAAGTTACAGTTCTCGAATCTTCTTCCCTAATACCATTAATTCGATTCTTTTGGTGGTATTTAAATTGCCTAAAATTTACTACAGCTTCCCGATTAATTCTTTTTGAGTTTGTGTCTCTTTTCGTCTCATTTGAAGTCCGTAACCCAACACACACAATGACGTCATTTCTCTCCAATGTAAGCCAACACACACAATGACGTCAATTCTCTCCAATGTAAGCCAACACACACAATGACGTCATTTCTCTCCAATGTAAGCCAACACACACAATGACGTCATTTCTCTCCAATGCAAGCCAACACACACAATGACGTCATTTCTCTCCAATGTAAGCCAACACACACAATGACGTCATTTCTCTCCAATGTAAGCCATCACACACAATGACGTCATTTCTCTCCAATGCAAGCCAACACACACTATGACGTCATTTCTCTCCAATGTAAGCCAACACACACTATGACGTCATTTCTCTCCAATGTAACCCAACACACACAATGACGTCATTTCTCTCCAATGTAAGCCAACACACACAATGACGTCATTTCTCTCCAATGTAAGCCAACACACACTATGACGTCATTTCTCTCCAATGTAAGCCAACACACACAATGACGTCATTTCTCTCCAATGTAAGCCAACACACACTATGACGTCATTTCTCTCCAATGTAAGCCAACACACACAATGACGTCATTTCTCTCCAATGTAAGCCAACACACACTATGACGTCATTTCTCTCCAATGCAAGCCAACACACACAATGACGTCATTTCTCTCCAATCTAAGCCAACACACACAATGACGTCATTTCTCTCCAATGTAAGCCAACACACACAATGACGTCATTTCTCTCCAATGTAAGCCAACACACACTATGACGTCATTTCTCTCCAATGCAAGCCAACACACACAATGACGTCATTTCTCTCCAATCTAAGCCAACACACACAATGACGTCATTTCTCTCCAATGTAACTCAACACACACAATGACGTCATTTCTCTCCAATGTAACCCAACACACACAATGATGTCATTTCTCTCCAATGTAACTCAACACACACAATGACGTCATTTCTCTCCAATCTAACCCAATTAGTGGCGGTGGTGAAAATAACACTCCGAAAGATCCTTTCTGCAATCAATATTTCATTGTTAATGTAGATATTATATACATACATTCTAACGTAACTCCCTAAATATACATTATGCTAATTACCTTCATTATAATGTAGAAGCTTTAATAGGATTTATAATTAATTACATTGTATGTTTATTTCATTCTATTAAGTCCTTTTGTTAAAATGGTAACGATGTGATATTAATTAAATAATAATAACGTATAACATATAGTTCTATTAATGTCATGCTTATTTATCTATTTTGCACACATTGTCCCAATATTGTTACAACATTGTCTCAATCTTGTTACAGCCTTGTCCCAGTATTGTTACAGCATTGTCCCAGTATTGTTACAGCATTGTCTCAATCTTGTTACAGCATTGTCCCAGTATTGTTACAACATTGTCCCAATATTGTTACAGCACTAACTTAAATTAAAGTAAAATACTTTTCATTTCTTCGCTACTTTGATTGCATGATCGACCAAACGGTTAAATGAATGGTAAGCTGATTTGCAGTCTACACTAGCGTTTCTACCGCCTTACATTCATTTAACCGTGATTAATTGAAGAGGCGTAAACTGAGCGGTGAAACACGGCGTTTTAACTGCTACTAAAGAATGGGCCTAACGTATTACAGATGAATGAAGGACTAGTTATTCAGTTAGGTTGGCAGGTTCTTATTCACAATTTATTGGCTTTCTCAAATGTTTTCTCGAGAGACGAACCTTTAATAATTGAGAGGGGTAGCGTTACTACCACATGCATTGCACATACAGTCAACATGTTCTCAGCATGATAACACATGCATGGTCCATGTTACGTCGCACGTTCAGTTGCATCAGATTTTGTTAGTTATTTAGAGTTTACAAACTGTACATGCAAAGACTGTTGCTATAAATAAACTTGCAACCAACATGCGAATAGTTCTGATTCTAATTATATATTCAATTTTATGATAAAACATTCGTAAACACAGACCACTTGTTCCAATGCCTTTCATCTAACGTGTTGTCCGTAATTTAGGTAATGGACACAATTAGTACCTACCTAATTGTGATCTTCAGACTTATTGGTAAGTAGAGCTTAAATTGACCAAACAGAGTTTAGTATTTGTACCTAATTATTTAAATTGTGTCTCTATTTGCTGTGTTTGTTTGGCAAGCTTCTAAGTAATTAATTATTTTGATAAATGAATAGATTAAAGAGAGGCAAAACACAACATTGTAAGGTATAGCAAACCTGTTGATTGAGAACAAATTCTAATTCTTACTTTGCTTGCTTTACAACTTTCAAATAATAATTGGCAATGACATTATAATAAAGTGTATTTTAATCAGTATTCTTCTTTAATTATTAATTTTCATTATTTCCTAATTCACACGAAATTAGTTCCTAGATTAGGTTGCAGAAAACTATTCCCTGAAAGCCAATGAATCTTTCTAAGAGTTGACTATGATTCACAATTAGGAGTAAAATGATGGAATAATGAACGAATTTATTAAAATTATAATAAATATTTAATGGCACTGATAATTTCGCTTGAATTTATGCAGTCGTTAGTAAAGTAAATTAATTCGAATATTCAATTAGAAGTCATTTTCTAATGTGTAATTTATTATTAGCAAAATATTAATGGAGAAAATGACATTTGAATTATCATATTGTACAATGTACATACATTACATACATCCTTCATACATTTGATATCATTTTACATACATTTTATATCATTTTAAATAACACTTCATTCATTCTTCATACACTATACATGCATTCTACATACATTTTCTATTACATAACCGTTTTATTTTTCTCTCCGAAGTAGAAGGAATACAAAGGCAATAAAGTTATCTTATTAAAAGGCATTAATTTTATCATCAATTTATTCCTTATAAAGCAATTAATAACTTTTCTATACACTGCTCATATAATCAATATATTGTTACATTAATTACTCTGTAGATCGTGTAACGTCTCAGTACGCAGACACTCACAGTACTTGCAAAGCTGCTCCTAAGATTGGTGATGGTTAGTGAACTACACCCACTTACCGAGTACTGAGGGTGTTAGATTACAGAAGCGTTTCCTTAATATTTGATACTATAATGAGATGACAGTCTGTCTGTCCGAGGCTTTTGATAATAATGAAGGAAAACTGAATAATTCATAGCCATGGCTATAGATCACAAATATTATTAATTTAAAAAGTAACAGTTTTGGCGTTTCAGAATAACAAATAATTTATTTAGATAGTATATATGTATTGATTATATGTACTAGTATTAAAATGAACCCATTATAATAATTAAATTATCAATACCTGAACAAGAGGTAGGTACTTGTCTACAGTAAGCCCCACGCGGTACATCTTTTACGGAATAAAATCCTCTTCGTAAAGTTCTTTTTCATAAAAGTTTCTGCCCGTCTCCGTAAGTGTGACATACGACACCTAATAAATTACCTAAGATTGGGGCAAAGATTCGCTACTAAAGAATGTACCGCATAGAAACAAAACTCTAAAGGATTGATAAATGGAGAGAAAATGGAAAAATTATGTGTGCATACCTTCTCCCCCACTTCAATCAATTTTTACCTTGACCTGTTTGCTCCTAAATTCTAATAAACTGGTAACTGGACATTGACCAATCGTCCCACCAAATTTAAGGCAGTTTGGTTGAATAATTTTTGAGTTATGCGAATAAAAAGATTGTCATTAATTTATGATAACATTACAAATAAATGCCCACCAAAAGATAACCTTCCGTCATTTTGTGAAAGTTAAGGTGAATAATGTAAGTAGGGAAAGTTCTTAATTATCGGTCAGTTCTCCATTTTCGGACACGCAAGAAAAACGTTTAATAATAATTATTTAATTTATATTTCTATTGGTATCTACGATACCTGCAAAGATATCATGGATACCAAGTAAAATAAAAATTAAATAATTATTATTATATCGTTATTTCTTACGTGTCCGAAGATGTGGAAATGACCGATAATTAAGAACTTACCCTATCTGATATGGACTAGAACCCCTACCTTCTAAAGAGTAACAAACTCTGAGTTTTAGTTGAAAAGCCTAAGCAGATAAAGTGACTTTTATTTCACTAGATTGTACCAGATGCTGCTTCAGATGTCACACAATGTGAATTAACTAAATAGTGAATATATTTTCATTAATTTAGAATGTTTTCTTTAAATAAGAGATCATTTTTTCTTTCTTTTTGGTCCCTGAACTTTTTGTAAATAAGTTGTTACTGATATATCTTTTAATGAGATTTAAATTTTAGTTTGTTGTTATGGATGATAGCTTCAAAGAGTTGATTAAATTTCAGCTTTGAAAAATACATGAAATCTAAAAATAAAAGTTTAGAAATTTAGTCCCTGAGCTACAATGTGACTCAGTGTGAAAAGTAAATGAAATGTTAGGAGTAAAAACCGTAGACTTGTAACTAATAAAATGACGGATCATTCTAACATTAAAAAAGTCATTCAGTAACTGTAATTGAGAGGCTTGAAAATCTTAGCCCAGTAATTCATATGCGACACAATGAGTGATGAGTGATGAGTTTTCTATGTACTTCCATCACATACGACATACAATGAATTATATACTCATTTTTATTTAAAAGAAACATTAATAATGAATATTAATATGAAAAAGTAAGAAGAAATAGTAGAATTATTATAATTAAATACTTCGTTACACAAAGTTTATAACTGGAATATAGAGTTTAGTGAATACTTTTAACATAAGAAATACTATTCAACTATCACTGAAAAGACAACCTGAAAAATGGCATCTAAAGCCATCCCCATCACATCTGATAGTCAATATTCCGATATTCAAATTCTACTCCAAACGACACCATCCATTGTTTTTACCATCCATTTATTTATTTCTCTCGTAAGTCAGTCTGGTATCGATATTTGAGCCATTTTGAATGCCTGCGACTTGAATGATATTTTGTCATCTCGAACATCGATATCATCTGCTGGAAAAAATAGGAATGTGAAGAAATGATTCGAACATGACGATATTCATATTAAAGATACATCAACCCTTGGCAGTGTACTTTATTCACAAGTGTTTGTTTTACAAGAAAATGCTTTTACCAAGCAATGCGAATTATAACAGCTTGCTATGAAATATGGACTGTAGCTGGAATGTTTATAATTTCATTTGAAATAGTTTGTACCTGAACGAAACGGGATTTCAATAACGATTTCATTTTCGTATTCCTTAAATTAGAATATCACAGACTGATGATAGAAAAGTCACTCATTCAATGTGAAGTTATATCTCTAAATAACTCATATGCAGTTTAATGTTCACCAAACGCTACTTTCAGTTTGATATTAAAAAGATTCTTTCACTATAGAATATTTTACAGTCTTCTGAAGCAAGGGATACACAACTCCCAAAGGAGGGGGCCTTGCCTGAATACGCTTATGGAGTCAAAGATTATTAGTATGAACATGCTTATGGAGTCAAAGATTATTAGTATGAACATGCTTATGGAGTCAAAGATTATTAGTATGAACATGCTTATGGAGTCAAAGATTATTAGTATGAACATGCTTATGGAGTCAAAGATTATTAGTATGAACATGCTTATGGAGTCAAAGATTATTAGTATGAACATGCTTATGGAGTCAAAGATTATTAGTATGAACATGCTTATGGAGTCAAAGATTATTAGTATGAACATGCTTATGGAGTCAAAGATTATTAGTATGAACATGCTTATGGAGTCAAAGATTATTAGTATGTAATTGTTATAGTATATTAAAGTAGAATATTATTATAGAACAGGTAAAGCTCTTACAGCGGACGTTCTTTGAACGGACACCCCCGACAAAGGACAAAAATATTTCATTCGTCTACACTTTCCCGGTAAATGTACTGGGCGTTGTACGAGCTTTACCTGTGTATTAGAGTAGAATATTTCTTTGGCTCCAAGTCTACGGTTTATACTCCTAACATTTGATTTACTTTTCACATCGAGTTCCATCGTATATCCAATAAAGAGATTTAGATAGATGTAGAGGTTTTCTCCGACAAATATGAAATTATTAATCTATCATTACTTTTTTTAACTATGTTATCAATGAAACATTGTTTGTATTTTGAATGTTTCAACATTTAATGTACGTTATTCAATTGCAATTTTTGTAGTTTTAAAATAGTCAGTCTATGCAGAAAGATGAATTAATTCCTAGAGTATTTTAAACACTGCATGCTGTGGATTAGTCATTAGTCAGTAAATAACTAATTCTGGAGACACTAATTGTTAAGTCAAACCACTATTAATAACAATGAAAACACGTTATTTTTGCCGGCAAGGTACACTAGTTCAAGTAATAAGACGTTGCAACTCCACAGACGCCTCGGGAAAGAAAACAAACAAAACTTGGCACTGGGGGAAATTAAGGTCTGATTTGAAGTGAAAAATTTCCTCTGAAGACATTTTCAAATAATAAAAACAATTGAAAAAGAAAAAGAAATGACGATTACAAAATGAGAATTAAATAATGAATTGAAATTACAATTGGTTATTATTAAAGAAAAATCATCAGTTAATTTTAATTATCTATAAATTTCTCATCGTGTAATTGTTACTTTGCCATATTTTATACTTTGAAAATAAGTGAATAAATTTGGTAGTAAGGGAAAAATTATATTGTAGTCATATTTAATTTATTTTAGTTAGTGAAATATTTATTTAAACTGAAATTAGTTTATATTACTTAATTACTTGATTGTGTTGAATTAAAGTAAATGTTCATAGTTACACACGGTACTTTCTCCGTGCATTTTAGAACAAAAAAGATAAAATAAAGTTCATTAAAGCACATTTCGAAATATATTACTTGTTAAATCTTCCCTTTTTATTTATGCTGAATTTTCTTTTCCAGGAATAAAAGAACTGTTCCGGTGTGAATTATTTCTGTTTTAATTCATTTTATAAAATGTATTTATTATTAATTGGAAGGAAAACTAAACACTTTTAATCCACCGACAACACTTTAAACACAAAAGTAAAAATGGTGAAAAGAACATTTCGTCCAAACCTCTGAATGCTTTTAATGGACACATGCTTACGTACATTTATAATGAAAATAAATTACATCATTCATATCATTTCTGCATTAATAAACAAACTAAATGCAAAATTATTATATGATATTTAATGAAAAGAAAGCAAAATAAACATATATAAATTTATTAATTAAATAAATTAACTAATCATTACTTCCTAGTACCGAGAATGAATTTCTATTATTTGTTATTCAAGCTAATTTGGAGGGGAAATTCAATTTAAAGCCCTTGCTACTGCAACAACAAAGTAACTCTTCTTAATCGTGTCTCAATTATTACTGGGCCCAATTGTCTTGGGTTCAATTGTTCTGAGCCCATCTGTCTGTCCACTATTTTATACATTTTCTAAAATCATTTAACTAAGCAATAATTATGAAGTGTATATTATATATGTTTGTTATATCAGTTTGTTATTTCGACATTATGTTATAGGTCCTACCCAGGCTGCGGAAATTAATGAGTTTATCACATAATATCATAAAACTAAGGATACATATTATGAAAATAACCATTAAAATTGTTTCAGTATATATTTTTTTCATCAGTAAAAATTGTAAGTTCTACCTTTTGATTTTTTGTTGTTATTTTATAACCAAAAGTTCTTGATTATCAGAATTCAATGATTAGTTAAGTATTTAGCTTTGGCCTGAAACTATACAAATTCTGTTCGAAACAATTTCCCATACATTAATATTTCCTATTCGACTTCATTACGTTCCATAGAAATACTTTCACGCTATAGAATTTGTATCGAATTTGCAGAGTGGAGTATAATCCGAGGCTGAAATAACTTCATATTCATTGAATTCCACTAAAGTTCCTGCATAATTAGAACTTCTGCTGCAACTTTTGGCTGAAATTATTAAACTGAGATAATCTGGAACTTTCTGGTCCAGGGAGAATATCATTTGTGACAGAGCGTCAGTTATCGAAATATTAATAGATGTGAAGTAACATTTAGAGTTTGGACATTAGGCAGAGAGTCAGTGTGACTGAAGTGAAGTCAAGACAGGGGCAGAATAGTTGTGAACGCTTTGGATTGGTAACTATGATATAATAAAATGTCATCTTTTGTGTTATAATAATTGGTTAAAACTTCATCGTTTTATTATATCATATTTGATCACTCAAATCGATTTGAAAACCTGTTTTATCAGAACGATTTTATGGTTAGTTCATAGTAACGGCGTCAGAATCGCTTGGTAACATTCAGTTTATGGATCCATAATTATAATATTATTTAAACGAGACAAACAGACGTTAAACCTTTTAATTATGATATTTTAGTGTAGTTTTACATTATTTGATGAAGAAAATTTATCGTAAAATTGACTCTAAGAAGATGAACTTTCAAGAAAATATATCTTGATTTGTTGACTTTTTTTCGGATGAAATTATAAAAGAAAATGTAAAAAAGTACTGTTAGTTTAAGATAAGTTATGGTGGGGCCATAGAAGATTGAGAGAGAAAGTTATGGTGGGGCCATAGAAGATTGAGAGAGTAAGTTATGGTGGGGCCATAGAAGATTAATGGGGGATACCCACTTAATATTCTAGGCCCCACCATAACTTTCTTTTCTCGCATTAGAGACCAAAAGAAAGAGGCTAAATTTCGAAATTATGGAAA
This sequence comes from Caprella mutica, assembly GCA_947561585.1. Classification (NCBI taxonomy): domain Eukaryota; kingdom Metazoa; phylum Arthropoda; class Malacostraca; order Amphipoda; family Caprellidae; genus Caprella; species Caprella mutica. The sequence goes on along the minus strand of CANNZV010002027.1, from coordinate 91,725 downwards.
CTTTCCTAAATTTTTGTTAGTTCTTTTACTTGTAAGTAACAAAAAATCATTTCATGAGTTATTAATTCCCACGGCTTTATTTACTCTATTGACTCTGAAAATACATATTTCATTGGATGCCACATTTTGAACTGTAAAAAGGTACGACAATTCTCTAAACTTATGGGGTTATCAATCTCAGCACTGCTATAGGTACTCAGCACTGCTGTAGGTACTCAGCACTGCTATAGGTACTCAGCACTGCTGTAGGTACTCAGCACTGCTGTAGGTACTCAGCACTGCTATAGGTACTCAGCACTGCTATAGGTACTCAGCACTGCTATAGGTACTCAGCACTGCTATAGGTACTCAGCACTGCTGTAGGTACTCAGCACTGCTATAGGTACTCAGCACTGCTGTAGGTACTCAGCACTGCTATAGGTACTCAGCACTGCTATAGGTACTCAGCACTGCTATAGGTACTCAGCACTGCTGTAGGTACTCAGCACTGCTATAGGTACTCAGCACTGCTATAGGTACTCAGCACTGCTATAGGTACTCAGCACTGCTATAGGTACTCAGCACTGCTATAGGTACTCAGCACTGCTGTAGGTACTCAGCACTGCTATAGGTACTCAGCACTGCTGTAGGTACTCAGCACTGCTATAGGTACTCAGCACTGCTGTAGGTACTCAGCACTGCTATAGATACTCAGCACTGCTATAGGTACTCAGCACTGCTATAGGTATTCAGCACTGCTGTAGGTACTCAGCACTGCTATAGGTACTCAGCACTGCTGTAGGTACTCAGCACTGCTATAGGTACTCAGCACTGCTGTAGGTACTCAGCACTGCTATAGGTACTCAGCACTGCTATAGGTACTCAGCACTGCTGTAGGTACTCAGCACTGCTGTAGGTACTCAGCACTGCTGTAGGTACTCAGCACTGCTATAGGTACTCAGCACTGCTATAGGTACTCAGCACTGCTATAGGTACTCAGCACTGCTATAGGTACTCAGCACTGCTGTAGGTACTCAGCACTGCTGTAGGTACTCAGCACTGCTGTAGGTACTCAGCACTGCTGTAGGTACTCAGCACTGCTGTAGGTACTCAGCACTGCTGTAGGTACTCAGCACTGCTGTAGGTACTCAGCACTGCTGTAGGTACTCAGCACTGCTGTAGGTACTCAGCACTGCTGTAGGTACTCAGCACTGCTATAGGTACTCAGCACTGCTGTAGGTACTCAGCACTGCTATAGGTACTCAGCACTGCTGTAGGTACTCAGCACTGCTGTAGGTAACTGATGGTGCTGATGTGAATGGGACAGACTCTTGGAGTACTTAAATACAGTGTTCATATATATGTTCCGCGCCATTTGCCCATTTGTACAATCTCAAGAATGCGCTACGCGTTCTTGAGATTGTACAAAATTGACAAATTGCGCGGAACATATATATGAAGTCTCAGACAAGAAGGATTTAATCCTGGGATATTAAGGAAATAACCCAGGAATAATTCCTTCTTGCCAGAGGTGTTCATGTATACTAACAGGGTTACAGCCTGAACATATACATACATATTTATTGAATTATTGCTAAGATGCATGTTAGTATATTTCAAATAATGTATAGCTTAGCAAGCTAATATTGCACTAATATTGCAGAGCTTCTCTTCACCAATACTATCGATGTTAGCACTAAATAAATAAATCTATTACCTCCCTATTTCACGCGTCCCTGAACCAACTGAATTATATTATCCTCTTCTCTAAAAGGCGGACCTTTTTTCCATTGGAGATGCTTCATAAATTCTGTGAGCAGAAGATTGGAAGAGACAGAGCCTGAGTCCTATGGATGACTCTACGTCAATGGAGTCATGCATTTCTAGCGACTTTGCAGACTAGAGTCTACATAAAGCATTCTGCTAGCATTCACCACCTCTCAGTTGCTACTTAGTGACTCGTGGCAACAAATTCCTTACTCGTTTCATCTCTTTTCACTGCTGTACTTTCTGTTAATGGGTAGGTAGTATGATTTTTATTTAATTAAAATGATTCTTAAACGGGCAGTAAACTTATAAAAAATGTCATTTCTTCTATTGAAAAAGTACAAAGTTCACCGCATCTGCAGAGAGGGCGCTGTGAATTGTTATTGTTTATCAGCTGTAAAATGAGATGCAATCTAGTCTACTATTAGCAGTGTCTATTATTGTTAATAGTCTACTATTAGCAGTAATAGACACAGTTAATAGTCTACTATTAGCAATAATAGACACAGTTAATAGTCTACTATTAGCAGTGTCTGTTAATGGTAATAGTCTACTATGTACGTATGTGTCTACTATGTAAGTATGTGTCTACTATGTACGTATGTGTCTACTATGTACGTATGTGTCTACTATGTACGTATGTGTCTACTATGTACGTATGTGTCTACTATGTACGTATGAGTCTACTATGTACGTATGTATCTACTATGTACGTATGTGTCTACTATGTACGTATGTGTCTACTATGTACGTATGTGTCTACTATGTACGTATGTGTCTACTATGTACGTATGTGTCTACTATGTACGTATGTGTCTACTATGTACGTATGTGTCTACTATGTACGTATTTATGCGTATGTACGTATTAGCTGAGTTGAGTTTTAGTTCCAGATTACATCAGTAGATGGCGCTTCATTTGTGAAATAATTAAATTACTTCATTTAAATAGTAGTTTAAAAAATGAAATAACTATACCTTATTCCATTATCAATAACCCTTTATTAATTTATCAACATTAGAGAAAAGTTTGTCCAATGGTTTACTGCCCCTTTAACATCACCAATCATTTGACAATAAGTTTTATTTCATCAAATAAATAACTCCTAACTTATCGTGCTAGTTTTGTGTGTTTACATTCAAACTGCAAAGCTTCTGGAACTTAAGTCTATAATGGTACTAGTGTACGCTCTTAGTTAAACATGTACGTGTTACATCTAACTCTCAGAACTCACTACTTTGGTTTGTTTACATCCTCTACAGTCAAATACCCCCACCCACACTTGATGGTTTTTTATAAATTTTCAAATTTTATATACAGGGTGGGGCGTAAGTTTGGAAGCAAATGAAAGTGCATATTATAATCCAACGAAAAATATATTTAATAATTTACAGTTATGTATTATTACAAAAGGGTTTTAAGAATTCAAAAATCATAAATTTATTCAAAATGTCCCCCCTTGTTTTTAATAACAGCCTCAAATCTCCTCCGAACTCCTCCTACTGCGGCACGCAACTGTTCTTGTGAAATTTCCTTACAAGATCTCTGGAGCGAACGCTTTAAATCATCCACACTGCGATGGAATTTACCACAGGCCTTTGATTCAAGAATGGACCATACCGAAAAGTCCATAGGATTAACATCTGGGGAGCAGGGAGGCCACATTTCTTTCTCTGGACCAAAACCGTGGAAGATGGTCATGGCACCAGTTTTGAGTGACATTTGCAGTATGTGAAGTCGCGACGTCTTGCTGAAATGTCCATAGAGTGTCATTACCTAAGTGATCATTAGCTGACTCCAACATTGGCGTCAAAATATTCTCAATATAACATTTAGCATTGATTTTGGCGCCTTGTTCCACAAAAATTGAAGGAGATCTCCAAGTTTCTGAAACGGCTGCCCAGACCATTACTGAAGCAGGTTTCATGGTTCTGTGGAGAGTTTTTTGGTTGTATGGGATGTCTTTTGCACTTTTACCAATTATTCTGTCATTCCTCCGGTTGTGAGCCATTTCCACTGTGAAATTTTTTTCGTCAGACCAAACAATTTCACCAGCCGTGCCAGACTTCAATTCTCTCAGAAGTGCTTTGCTTCTCTCCAATCTCTTTTTCTTTACAGCTTCTGACAGAGTCTGTCTCTTTTGGAGGGTGAAAGAGGACATCTTTAGGTCTTCTTTGACAACTCTTCTCATTGTTCTGAAACTCACAATAGCTGTTTTGGCTAACAATCGTATTGACCTTTTCGGGTTCCTCTGATCTTCTCTCGGGCACATTTTTCAGTTGTTTGGTGCGTTGTGAGCGTGGTCTACCACTTCTTGGACAATCAGTCAAGTCTCCTCTCTCATTAAAACGCTTCACACACTTCCAATCAGTCGATCTCGCTATTGAGAGAGTCTTTGAAATGACGGAATCTGACTTCCCGGCACGGTGTAGAGCAATAATGGCTTCTCTTTTGTCTGACATTTTTGAATTGACTAAATTTTTGTAGAAAATAACACTGCCACGTCATAATGTAGTGTCTCTACTATAGTTCAAACCCTATCACATACTTAGGAACTTATTTTTAAGAATTATATTAATGTTTGAAAAATTGCTTCCAAACTTACGCCCCACCCTGTATTCTAAAAATTCTTCAACAATAATCCTATTTTTTAAATATCAAATTACTCTTATTTTGATACTTTACGAATATTTCAATTTTTATTTTAGTTTGACTACATTTTTTGCAAATCTTACTTAATTTTCTAATTTTACTTAAATTTATAAATTTTCTCCAATTGGTTGATAACAAGTTAGAGACGGACTAAAATGCAACTGAAACTGACGGAGAGAATTTGTCCCTCTCTTATTTTCTTTCAGTTCTCCTATGGCATTAGTATTCATAATCCTTCTCTTGCCACTCCTTCTTTTTTATTAATGGAGAGAAGTTGTAACGATTGTTACAGATGCCTTGCACATGAATGGTCGCAATGGAGAGAAATGGTCGCACTAACTGACATACCATCAAAAGCTAATTTGTTATCGTCTTGTTTGTAATTGTTTGCCAATTGTTATAGGGGAGAACTCTATTACCGACACACAAGAGAGACGATAGCAAGGGAAACTTCTTAATAGAAATTTATTAAGATCAATTACAATTAAGTACAATGGATCTGCGTTTGAGAAGGGGCAGTTACGAATTTTCGCACCTTCCACATGTTCGGTCATGGAAGAAAAAAGCATTTAATTTGAATTCTGAGCACAGTTGATAGAGTTAAAATATTAACAAAAAGAAATTATTTTAAACCCAACGTTAAAGTCTTCAATTTTTCAAAAAGAAATATATTATATGTCCATTCATCATCAGGAATAAGGAGTAAAAACTTTGAAACACTCCTCTTGTTCCTGACGATGAATAGAAATCTTTCTATTCGAAAGCTTGAAAGCAAAGAATAACTACAGCCTCGATATCATAACAACTCTATTGGCAATAACAAAAACCCGTTCAGTATAAATCTTTTCAATCCGTTAAAATGATGTATATGAAATGAATACATGTGATTAATTTTATAACTCATACGTATAGTATTAAGTTGGGAATCGAGGAAATAATTGCGATTAATTGGTAATAAATAAAGCTTAGTTATTCATTTTATGAGCACTCTACCACCTGCTTAGTTTGTTCGTGTGCTTTAAGCTAGCGCTATCACTCGCCATGAAAGCGGCACAAGAACGACTTGAAAATTCATGAATAAATGAATAACAAAAGCGACACTTTAGTGAGAGAGAAACGGACATCAGTTACAACGAGAAGGGACTGACACAGTCAAGAGACTGACATAGTCAAGAGACTGACACACAGTCAAGAGACTGACACACAGTCAAGAGACTGACACACAGTCAAGAGACTGACACACAGTCAAGGGACTGACACACAGTCAAGAGACTGACACACAGTCAAGAGACTGACACACAGTCAAGAGACTGACATAGTCAAGAGACTGACACACAGTCAAGGGACTGACACACAGTCAAGAGACTGACACACAGTCAAGAGACTCTGTAGCATTGAGTCTAATATATCATTTCCATAGAGTAATAACAGATTTAGTGATGTGCATCAGACAGTTTAGAAATTGTAATAATGAATGAACCTTTTTCTATGTGAACCAATTAGTACTCAGTAACTAAGAGATTCTTGTGGTTAGTGTGCCTATGAGAATAAGTTAGAGCCACCCAAGATGTAACCGACTAATGAGAGTTCCGGTGAAGAACTAATGGTATATAAAAGCATGGAATTATGTAACTAGGTTCAGTTCGGGTTGAGTTGACAGTAAAGTGTTCAGTCGTTTACAGTCAGTAGTTCAGTGGTCAGTTAGTCAGTTGAGTTCAGTACCCAGAGACTGGCCCATCTGGCCTGGTCTGATCTCATCTCTACCATCTTCTCTATCCACTAAAAAAGATGCTACCGCTTATGTCACTACCACTCTGTAATATATGTGCTCTCTCTTTATAAGTATATTACCCCTAAAAGTTGGATTGATTGTCATCATTAACCAACCTATGTATCAGACTGACACACAGTCAAAACGCAAGTCCGTTGTTCCAAGGAGGAAGTCCATAGGTGATCCTGGGAGTGTGTGTTATGTCCTCCCTCCCAATTCTGTATTTGTAGGAAGTGAGATAAGGTGTTGTCCACATCAGAGTCTTGACAGGGTCACCCTGTCAAGACTCTGATGTGGACCACTCTACACACAGAGAGGATTAGTTAAGTCAAATCAGATTTTATTTGTTTTGACTTACATGAATTGTTTGATTTTGCCCTTACCTACGTGGTGAGATGAAAGTTACTATTTAAAAGTAGTTAAATTGACGTGGGTGAAAACAAAACAGTCGTTTGATTCAATCCATAAAATGAATTGAATTTTGTTTTAACACACGTGAAAACATGAATAAAGTCCAAACAACTCTCGTAATAAATTGATTCAAATTGATAACCCATTAGATATGACTAAAATATGTAAACTTTTTTCTCTCTGTGTAGAGTCTATCGAAGGGGAGCCTAACTCCCAAGAGCGTGACAAGGAAGAAAGAGCTTTGCCTGTGAATGTGTTGCGAATGTGTGTTTGTACTGAGTCTGAGTAGTGTCATGGGAAGAGAACTGAAGAGGTTTCTGTCGTGTGTGGCTGGTATAACGTGTATGTTTCGTGGTGTACTTCGCTCTATTTGCCTGTAGTGTAATAGATGTGAGGAGCTACGGGTGTTAGGCAACACTGCAAATTGGACACATGTAAGGGTCACCTCCCCCCCCCCCCCCAGGATAAAATGCTCTGTGTTGAAGTATGTGGTGGGTGTTCAGGGCCCGGGTGACACTCTGGTCGCGACCAAATAAGAAAGGACGGGGGAACTGCAAATCTTTTCGAGCACTATTTTAATATTTAATTTACAACATTTAGTGGAAATAAATATAATTTGAATGAAGCCTAAAAAATAAATGATAAAAATAAAGTGCATGTCATTAATTAATTTTGTTTATTTATTTCAATGATGGAATTGAAACATGTTATTCTCAAGTTTTTAAAAATACTTTAGCTCTCCCTGAAAAGTTTTCTATGAAGAATCATGCAAGAAAAACTAATTTTAAGCATATACTATTGTAAAGTTATAAGAATTCAAATCCTTTAATTTTATTTATAATCTTTCCATAAATTTTAGTTAGTTAGTTATCTCTAACTATATCTCTTTTTGTAACAATTTATTTATAACGTTAAATATTTATCTTTAACGTTAAATATTTATCTCTAACGTTAAATATTTATCTCTAACGTTAAATATTTATCTCTAACGTTAAATATTTATCTCTAACGTTAAATATTTATCTCTAACGTTAAATATTTATCTCTAACGTTAAATATTTATCTTTAACGTTAAATATTTATCTCTAACGTTAAATATTTATCTCTAACGTTAAATATTTATCTCTAACGTTAAATATTTATCTTTAACGTTAAATATTTATCTCTAACGTTAAATATTTATCTTTAACGTTAAATATTTATCTTTAACGTTAAATATTTATCTCTAACGTTAAATATTTATCTTTAACGTTAAATATTTATCTCTAACGTTAAATATTTATCTTTAACGTTAAATATTTATCTCTAACGTTAAATATTTATCTTTAACGTTAAATATTTATCTTTAACGTTAAATATTTATCTCTAACGTTAAATATTTATCTTTAACGTTAAATATTTATCTCTAACGTTAAATATTTATCTTTAACGTTAAATATTTATCTTTAACGTTAAATATTTATCTCTAACGTTAAATATTTATCTCTAACGTTAAATATTTATCTCTAACGTTAAATATTTATCTCTAACGTTAAATATTTATCTCTAACGTTAAATATTTATCTTTAACGTTAAATATTTATCTTTAACGTTAAATATTTATCTCTAACGTTAAATATTTATCTTTAACGTTAAATATTTATCTCTAACGTTAAATATTTATCTTTAACGTTAAATATTTATCTCTAACGTTAAATATTTATCTTTAACGTTAAATATTTATCTCCAACGTTAAATATTTATCTCTAACGTTAAATATTTATCTCTAACGTTAAATATTTATCTCTAACGTTAAATATTTATCTCTAACGTTAAATATTTATCTTTAACGTTAAATATTTATCTCTAACGTTAAATATTTATCTTTAACGTTAAATATTTATCTCTAACGTTAAATATTTATCTTTAACGTTAAATATTTATCTCTAACGTTAAATATTTATCTCTAACGTTAAATATTTATCTCTAACGTTAAATATTTATCTCTAACGTTAAATAGTTATCTCTAACGTTAAATATTTATCTCTAACGTTAAATAGTTATCTCTAACGTTAAATATTTATCTCTAACGTTAAAGGTCCCCTCCAAGCAAATATTTTTATTGCTTTTTTCAACGAGGCTAATGTTTCTTATCATTTTACTGCAAACCGCATCAAATTTGATAGCTTATTTTTAATTTTATATGCTTTTAAAGATTTTTATAATCCAAACTCTACAAAACCTATTTTACTTCCGACTTTCTAATTTTCAGTCTGAAGAAAAGAATGTACACCATTTGTACGCTGCCTTGTACAATAAGGCTGTGTCAGTTTTTATAATTTGCTTATTTTAAGCAACTTATATTTATGCAATGATAAAATAAACTATTATTTTTAAACAATTTTATTTACTACATTGAAGGAACCAATTAAAATATAATTACAGTAAAACCCCTGAGTTGTGAAGTTTTTTTTATGAAGCACTCGAGTAATGAAGGACCTGAGTTATGAAATGCAGCTGTGTTTGAAGCATTTTCTTTGTTTAAATCATAGAAAACGATAATTCTTGAGGTATAACTATACCTTTTCCAAGTCAAGTTCTCAGAAGTGAGTAATGAATTGGCAGAATTGAAATTCATATTGCAGAAGTGAAAAGGAAAAATGCTAGTATGACAAGCAATTAGAATATAAAAGTTTTTTTATGAAAATTATAACTTCAATGCAATAGTGAGTTTTTGCAATCTTCTCCACCAGACTCTACCATATAATAAGATAATGCTTTATTATAGTATAATACTCTATTGTAGGACAATACCCAATTAAAGGACAATACCCAACTATAGGACAATACCCAATTATAGGATGATACCCAATAATTATTAAAGGTAAGGATGATATCCAATTATAGGATACCACCTATAATTGTGTATTATCCTATAATGGAGTATTATATATGAAAATGTAAATCAGGAAGGCAAAGATTTACTATACAGATTAGGTTATCAATAAATCGGATATATTGAGTATAAACTGTGTTTTCTTTATTGTTTGAGGTTTAAATGATGTGTATTTTTTGTTAATGATTTAAATTTAGGCATAAATGACTACTACCATGATATATATTAATTTTTTGTACAATAATGAGTGGCTATATTGATTTCCCACAACTTTAACCAAATATTTTAATTACCCCAATTTTGTATGAAATTTAGTGCACATCCATATAAGAATAATATTTGTTATAGTTATCCCTCAATGACAAAAATTCTCTATTATTTTAATCACAGAAAACTATCACTGCACACGAATTATGAAGTGGCTCTGAGTTATGAAGAAAGCATTACTTCATAACTCAGGAGTTTCACTGTAGTCTGTACCTAGATAGTAGATAATCAAAATTACAAAGTTTGAATTTTGGGTATTTTTACTACTTCAAAATTGTCAATAATTCATATTCCAAATTCATTTTCATCCACGAAAAGAGATGAACATTAATGATCTATTGACATATTGCTTGAACATATCCGTCATGCGATTTTATCTGTTTAGTAATTTATAAAAATATTTAACATTTGGAGAAAGAAAATGGCATTGTTTTATAATGAATACACTAATAGCAAATGGTATTTCGCCTAATCGGATAATTCGTATAAAGCCTCGAGAAATAAACTCACTGAGTTTAGAAAATAAACTAACAAAAATGACCAAAAATTGTGCCTGCTAAAATTAGTATCCGCCAAAAATAGGCCGCTAAAATTAGTATCCAACAAAATATTCTGCCAAATTCAATATCCACTAAAATGTTCCGCCAAAATTAGTATCACCCAAAAGTTGGCCGTCAAGGTTAGTATCCACCAAAATAAAGTCCGCTAAAATTAATATCCACCGAGAATAGTCCGCCAAAATTAGTGTTCGTTAAATGTAGAGTGACCAATATATAGTTACTTTAAAAGTTTAATGTAATATGTTTATTTTATGACAAATTAATTTAATGGTTAATATGTTGCTAAATTAATTAATCGTAATATTATATAAATCTATTTACTGCTGTTTTAGACAGAGAAAACTCTTCAAAGGAAAAGAAATTAAAACCATTAAAAAAATTAGTTAGAAGTAGAAACAATTAGACTAATCACGAAACTTGGAAAGTGTACTTTTCAGGAGTTCTACTGAATTTTACTTAACAGTTACTATGTATTTAGTTATTTTATATACTGTGTATTTTTTAGAATAATCTAAATACCTATGTAGTTAGTTTATAGTTTATTTTCAATAGCGGAGGTTAAACCAATACATCCTATTCATATATTACTAATTTTCAATTACCAGATATGAATTAAATACCCGATAAAAAATTCAATCGGTTATTAATAAAAAGAAAACACACGAAAAACTATACTTTAAAAGATGTGCAACTTATTTCTTCTACTACCATTTCTGGTTTTCGCACCTAGTTAGTTAAAATGAAAATAAAGTTAATTATTATGGGTACATATTTTTATCAAGGTATTAAGGTACAGCCTATAGTGTTTTTTACTTATTTATTTGGTTACTATGTAAATATTATTTTATTGAGCAATATAAGTTCTCTATGAAAATATAAGAGATTCTTATCGAAAAAATAGTCCTAGATTTATTAAACGGAAAAAAATTACATCGAAAATAAATTCTAATTTCCCAATTTAATGATTAACGAAAGCCTTTAAATATAAGTAATTTAACAACAAACGAGATTACTGTAGTATTGCATGGTTAAAATTTTCAATAATTAGGTAGTGTGTGAGTGACTTTATTCGCGAAATGGAAGTTGGTTTAATTTCGCGAAATTGAGAAGAAACTAATTCGCGAATTAATGATGCGCGGTAAATCTTGCTTTGAATTTGGTGTTCCTTTTTATTTTTGGAGTGCACATCAAGGTGAAGAATAACTGAAACACTAATAGCAGTCTGGATTCTGTTCACAGACCACAGTGTGCTGTGTGTGTACAGTGTACCTATTAATTGTGTACCCCATGTTACAGATTAGGTATGTCAGTTAAAGTCAATTAATTGGCTTTGATTTAAAAGGTCAAAACTCAGATACCTACATATGTCTAATTGGCTTAAAATTTTGAATTAATTCCTATGTTCCCATGATAATTTTTGCTTGAAATCTTCAAAAAATGAGCCAAATTGGCTTGGCTCAGAAATTTTGGCACAAAAATTGGCTTACAATTTTCCAGCCTCTGAAACATGGTGTGTACCCAGTAACCCAGCTAGGTATTGCTCCAGCCTTCAGCTACTTATAGTTTTAGTAAATGCAAGAATTTGGTACCTACCTAATTCATACATTTTCGCAATAAAATAATTGTACCTAAATATACCATATAACACCCGGTAACCGCCGTAGCTAGTTTAACTTACAGGTGTAGGAATTAATTCAATAGAAAATATCCCAAATAGGTATCTCCCATGTTTTGCAGACTGGTTTTCGAGAGAATTTATAATCCAATACAAATTACAATCTGATCTATCAATAATTTGATAGATCAGATTGTAATTTGTATTGGATTATAAATTAGAGATTATAATCAATTGATGCAAATATGAAATTTATCTTAAAATTAATCTATTTAATCCTTTCCCTCCTGATGGCATCTGCAGTAGGGCCGTAGGCCAGTAGCCATATAATTATATTCTATTTTAACATGTAAAGCCTGGGACTGGAAAAAATTTCCGCTTTAGGCCGCAAATGTGAAAATGTATTTTTTCTAGTTATTAAATACAGTGCGTTATTGTGACTCTGATAAAATGCTTTCTAAGAAAAATATCAAAAATAAGTCCTAACCAGTCTGCAGAAACTGGTAAAGTGTTCGTAGAGATATCTTATTTTGTTCGTAGCAAAATTAATGTAAATATAGGAATTAATTCAAAATTGTTCGGAGAGAATATCCCAAATATCTCACATATTCTGCAGACTGGAGTCCTAAGAGTGAAAAGGTCAAAGGGTTATTGGGTTACCTAAGTTGTTTATCATTAATTCTTAAATTGCATTCAAATTAAGTTAATTAATATTAGCATTAACAACAGAGCTAAATATTAGAGATGATTAAAATAATGTTGTTTTTGCAAGACAATTGACCGAAGAAACTGCTATGCTTCATAACTGCCAGTCTGTATTTGGTGCACCAAAACCCACCGACTTTCTCAAAAAGCTGAAAAAATCCACCAACCTTTGCTATTTTCTAATTTATGTTAATAACTCAAACTTTAATTACAGTTAAAGAGTACGTTTGTTCATAAAGACATGCCAACCAATTGTCAAACTACTAAGAAATATGTCTTTAAAAAGTTGAATGTAATTCGGTGGAAACCTCCTGCTACCAACTTCACGAAACCGGAAGTTTTCATCACCGGGTCTTGGGATGATGAGGTAATGTGATTATAATGTCTTTGAATGTTAATATTGACTCTGAAACTGAAATTAATACATTATATATTTATATTTAACTGAAAAAATGTGACATGCAGAAACAATTCAAATTTATAGCTACTAACACTTGTTGATATTTTCCTTTAAATGTGTTAACCAACAATATATGAATACTTTTATCTCTTCTCTTATTCATTTGCGTAGCTATAGCAACCTCGTACAATAGAATCAGGACTGGCCCTTCCTTACTCTATCAGTGAAATTGAATTTATTTAATGTTTATACCTTTAGAAGGGTGGATAATTCTAGATACATTAAATTTTCCAGTTTAATCACTCCCGTTCTACTCTTGGCTAACAGTGTATCCCTTATGTTCTCTAGGCTAACAGTGTATCCCTTATGTTCTCTAGGCTAACAGTGTATCCCTCATGTTCTCTAGGCTAACAGTGTATCCCTCATGTTCTCTGGGCTAACAGTGTATCCCTCATGTTCTCTAGGCTAACAGTGTATCCCTCATGTTCTCTAGGCTAACAGTGTATCCCTCATGTTCTCTAGGCTAACAGTGTATCCCTCATGTTCTCTAGGCTAACAGTGTATCCCTCATGTTCTCTAGGCTAACAGTGTATCCCTCATGTTCTCTAGGCTAACAGTGTATCCCTCATGTTCTCTAGGCTAACAGTGTATCCCTCATGTTCTCTAGGCTAACAGTGTATCCGTGTGGAGGTGTGCTGCGGAAGGTGATCCGACAGAGGTGCAAGAGGTGCCCCACTTAGGAGATGTGACGGATATAACTGTAAGTGAAGAGAGAACTCAAGGTACCACTCCTTTCAAAATGCAGTAATGTTTAGTTTGCTAATATTCTGTTGCAAAAGCTATAATGTGTTTAGATGGAAGATCTAGTTTTAATAGCTACTTTTTTTAGCTACAATAGATTCTGCTATGAGTTAATTCTCAATCATATAAGAAGAAGTATAGCTATAGCAAATAACTATTATCTAACATATATTTTGAATTGGTATCTTTGATACCTGTTGTTATCATGGAGACCTATTAAAAAGGATACAAAAAGTTAACTCTGATCTTACCCTAGTTATTATTAGATGTGATCTATAGGTAACAGGTTCAAAGGGATGAATCAAAAACAATTTTGAAAATAATGACCATCTAAACATTTAACACATGGTATATCTATTCAATTGTTTTCATTTGATCTTCTTATTGTCATTGATGATTGAGGTTTCTAGTTTTATACAGTTTATGGAGCTATTGCAACATAGTTCAGCAAAACTTATGGATATAAGATGTTAGTACACTGATGTGCCAATGTTGAAAATGTTAGTACAGTGATGTGCCAATGTTGAAAATGTTAGTACAGTGATGTGCCAATGTTGAAAATGTTAGTACAGTAATGTGCCAATGTTGAAAATGTGTTTCTTCTCTTGCAGTACATCAACAGAGAGTTGTTTGCAGTCAGTAGTCACATTGGCACTGTGAGTCTCTACCAACACAGAGAAAATGACACTGTGGAGAAGACACAGGAGTGGCACAAGTGTCATTCTCTGAAAACTGGTGAGTAGCTATTACCTGATATTAAATCTGCTCTCTTTGGTAGTTACTTTCATTTCAATTTTGGTATTTCAGCTTAAAAATCATGCATGATTCTAATGAACTATTTATTCAAGTCAATGATAAACAGTTATCAACTTAATTAAGCTATTTATTTATTATATGTAGCCCCTTTCTGACTGCTTCTTCCAGCAATAAGGCCTTTGGTTGCAGACTTTAAAACCTGAATTATTAATCAATTTCCTTTTCCAGACTGCTCAGCCCCCTGCACTGCAATGGCCACCAACGGTACTCTCCTTGCCTCAGTTGGTGAAGATGCACGTCTGCTGATACACACACCGGGAGAAAAAGACGTCAGTCGAGTCATAGGTAAGGCTCATTGATGAGTTCATATCCTAAATTGAAAGTATTATTTATTGTATAGAGGTTGCTACCTAAAAAATTTAGATTGTTAAATGGTGAAATATCGACATCAATCTTTCTTATAGCTAGTTACATAATAATTATTTCATGTGCTATCAGAAATCACCTTCTAAAGCTTTATTATTGACATTTATTAAGATCTATTTTGTCATAGTATGCAAATTATTAAAATATTGATGGCCATTATATGTCAGTAGTTTGCTTGCTCTCAAAAGTCATAATACTTCATCTTTCCTAACTACAAAATAATAACTTTATAATTAATTAGTTAAGCTTTTTAAGTCTTCAGTTTTTGTTGATATATTTTCTACTTACAATAAATTACTTGATAACTCTCTTTATATTTTTTACCCATGACTAGTGACAACCTAATCATTTTTTCTTTTGGTGAGGCTAATCAAGAACAATAACCTGTGTGTTTTTAGTGTTCATTAGCTATAGGTAACCTGTACAATTGCCCTACAATAATAAACAAACTTTTTTTAATGTTCAATAGATCTTAGAGTATTTTTTATGTTCCTTTACAGATTTTGTATTTTAGTTGAAAATGATAGACATGACTGTTGAAACGTTGTGATTTTAATGGAAATGTAGCCTTCAGTACCTAGCTACTATGTAGTGTTGCTCTTCATCCTTAAATTTCATTTCATTGACATTAATGTAGTTATTTTTCTAGTGTTTATTGTAGGTACCTAGCCTTCAGAATTTCCTGCTAATGACATTAATATAATTTTTCATTTCATTGACATTAATGTATTTATTTGTTTCAGACAGTGGCACAGACAGCAGTGACTATGCAGTCTGTTTCACCAAATCTTCTCAAATACTAACTGGTAACATGCAGGGACATCTTCGTCTCTTTGACATCAGACAGAAAGGCAGTGAGCCTGTCTCCAGCATCATATCTAATGACCAGGTACAAAACTAGTTGTAGAATAAAATAACTAGAACGGGCTCTCGATATAGCGCATACCTTTGCCGCCGCTAATAAATGACCATGACCCTTCAATAAACCTTGAGTTATAAATGACCTCAACTCATTCGCTCTTAAAATCTAATAAACTGGTTCCTGGACATTGACCAATTATCCCACCAAATATCAGGCAATTCGGTGGAATACTTTCTGAGTTATGCGAATAATAAGATTACCATTAAATGAATACCACCTAAAGTATTGCTGTATTCTGCGAAGGTAATTAGGTATAAACTGCTAGTTGAAGTGAAATAGTAATTAGGTACAAAACTTAAGGTATGTTTTGCATGTAGCGATTGTTGCGATCTAGCAATAAGAATACATTTAACTACTGATCTGTGATAGTCAGTGGGCGATTATCACAACAATTTCTGCATGCCAAACGTACCTTAACAACCATAGAAATAGCAATTGATTCTATGAAAATTGAAATCTTTTAAGTATCTCATTGTTGTTTAATGATAGACGAGACTCTGTTTCTAATAAATATTCCTGGTGGTCTAACTATTGACTAACTTCAAACTAATTCATTTCCATTCAGCTCTAAAATAAGTTCAATTTCGCCATAGCTAACTCATTTGTGTTCACGTGTACAATAGTCACACGCTCACTCTAATCAGGCTTGTGGTCATTATTCTACACGTGTCATTTCATGGGGGAACTGTTTTACCTGTGAGAGTCCTGAGAGGAGTTTCTACATGTAGGATTTTCTGACTTGACTATCCTACAGGCTTTATTTTAACCCTTGTTTCTCCAATGTGAAAACACAAACTGTCTTCTCTCTCCCCCCAGGATTACCTCAGTGGTCTGTGTTGTCACCCCTCACAGCAACATGTAGTGGCTGCTGCAGGAGAGGCAGGTACTCTAACGCTATGGGACATGAGGAACACTGCACAGCCCTTCTCATGCATCTCTGCACACTCTGCACCTAGTGAGACACTGACCTTACTTAACTAGTTCTCTGATTGAACTCTTAATGACCCTATTTGAAAATATGTATAGCAAAGAAGCAGTTCAATTTAGGTAGCTACATTTGTTTCATTTTATTACTATTTTACTTACGAGACACAAAGTACAGTCTAAGAAAAGTGTACCTAATTGTGATGATTTTTTTACTAAATTCACAAAAGAATCTTTACTAATTGTAATGTTTGTCGATATTTTAAAATTGGTGGCTACACGACGACAATTTGAATATGATAGGAAATTAGAAAACTTATTTGTTAAATTAACATGCATGCGCTCTTTTCTCTGACAGTACACACTATGATAATAGTGTAAAAATGTAAGTACATTTCATCCCCCCCCCCCCTGTCTGTTGTTAATAATCCACCCCCTTCCCCCCCCCCCCCCCAGTGTCAGAGGCTCGGTTCCACCCCTCTTCCCCAGACCATCTTTTCTCCTGTGGTTTGGACGGACAGCTCATCCATTGGGACTCTAGTGAAACAAACAACATACCTGGTGAGTTAAGATGCTTCAATTATTACTAAAACGGAAATGAGAAATAGTAATATAACTTTGGAAAAAAGTAGTGGAAAAGTAATTGCTACCAAACAATAGTATTACCTAACCATATATAATTCTTCTGAAATAGTTTGTTCAGTTCAAAAAAGCGTCAGTTGGTATATGACTGTACAATGTAAAATATTAAACAAAAAGTGATTAGGAAAATCTAAAGAATATTACTTATATTTGAGGGGTGGTGTCCCTTATGTCTCGAACTGTAATAATTTGAATTATCGGTGCTTGTGTCCCTTTTCGTCCCATTGCTTGGTTAGTGACTTGAGTAGCTTTTCTGCATCCTTGAACTTGTTACTGACTGGTGGTAGGTGACTTTGTTCATATGCCTTAAACAACTTTTCTTCCTGACTGCTTCTTCCAGTCCCTTGTATTTCATTTCCTTTTAACGTCACCGATATAACCATTGGTTGAAGACGTTGTAGCTACACCCACTAAATTAACTCACTGTTTTTCTGTTTCAGACAAGTCTTCACTTCACATCAGCTCGTGGCTCCAACCCGGAGTCTCCAGAGGAGACATCAGCACCACCTCCCTCCTTCCCTCCACCTCCCTCCCAATCAACAGTCTGGATGTACAGGCAGACACGCTACTGGCAGCTGGGGATAACGAAGCCATTTACATTATTAGGAATGTTATTCTCTACTAAGCTCTTCTCTAATTAAATAGTTTATTACGCACTGCCTTTCATTATTCTGATTTTTAAAGAGAAATTATCCTATTTATTAGTTTGACTAGCTCCATTGGACTTGACACTCACTGTAGTTGGAAAGTGGGTACCACTATATAGGTAATGAACTGTACCGTTTATGTTTAACTGATGTTAATACCCACTTTCTAATTACTATGAGCCTAATGTACGGTCCGATAACTCTTCTATACGTTAATAGCAGCTGTAGATTTTCTATCAATTCTCCCAAGTATGAAGAAGCTTCTCTGTGTTTCTTGAGCAATTAATTGCCTGCTATTTTCTTAATTTTCTGTAAAATAACTGATAGTGAATGCAGTGAAAACGCCTGAGTTAGGAAGTATTGGTTACTTCATAACTCATAGCCACTTCATATCTCAGATCATTGAGGGATAAGTATGACGTATATCATTTTCTATAATTTAAATATAGAAAACTACTTCATAACTCATGTACTTTTCAGAATTTAAGTCCTTCATATTATTCATAACTTAAGAGTTTTACTGTAATAGATTTTTAAATGTATTTTACACAAGCCGTAGGTATGCAATAGTAGGTACAGCTCTACATGGATGTAAAATACGAGTACCTGAAAAGAAAGAAACTATTCAACTTGAAATAGAAAAGATTTGGTAAATATTAATATAGCTACCTATATTTATTCATTTCAATTGAAACGGGCAATATAAAAATATTGGTTTAATTAACTATGAAATATGTAACTATAGCTATCACTTGAATAAAACTGAAAATATTTCTTGTTCTAATTCAAGCATTGATTAAAGATACTTATGAAAAGAGAAACTATGTTTCTTGGCATAAGAAATCCTAAGGAATATTGCGAATTTATTTTAATTTCCAAAAATTATAATTTCTTGATTAAATTATAGTTAGACAAAGGTAAAATATGATTTTTCTGTGTCGTAAATTCAAGTTGACTTGAAGTTTGCAAGTCATGTGAGTTTACTGATGATAAGAGTGCGTTTCATACCTAAGGTGTAGAGGGGTGGTGAACAATAACAAAAGTCAGGTGATCATAGTCGTCTGCAGTGCAATTTAGTGAGCTTCTTGTGACACTTCTTGTCTAATCTTTTCTATTAAAGTGCGTGAATTGCCAATTATATTTCCGTAATAATGGCCAGTCAAAGTCAAGGAGTTCAACAATTATTAGCTGCTGAAAAAACTGCTGCCGAGAAGGTTTCAGAAGCAAGAAAACGTAAGTAAATAAATACATTTACTAGAGCCTGAGCTTACAATTTACATAAGTATCTAAAAGCTGAGCGGCGCACCACATTACGGCGCACTACAATACGGCGCACCACTGTACTTTTTATTAATGACCTCAATGTGAAAAACTGTTATTTAGTGTGTTGTATCCGCTAGTTTGTTGTTCTGCACACTTCATGATTGTTTAATGACCTGGCAGGGGGGTTCGGGGGGCGGCACGCCCCCCGATACATTTACCTAACGGCTAACTGATAAGTTTTTATTTACACCTCAGACTGAAAGTTTACAATAGTTACCCCATAAAATTACAAATACAGTTTTCTATGATGAATTTTATTTTCTATTCCAAATTAAACTGTGTAGTATAAACATTGGATTCAGGTACCGTCAGGCGTCAGACATGAATTTGATACGACAATTAGAATTAGGTAAGTACCTATCAAATTAACTCCATTTATCATTAATCTGTATTCAAATTACCTATCTAATAGAATGTACAGTGGTGCGCCGTAATCTGGTGCGCCGTACTGGTGTGCGCCGCTCAGCTTTTAGATACGTATCACAATTTAGATTCTTTTTGAACACTTCGTTAGTTTCTGTATTTAATAATTTAGCTAAAGTATTTTGCTTAGAACTGAGGACTAATGAGAGAATTTCTTGAACATATCACCTGTTTCTTTAGTTAGACTGACAGTATGCCCAGACCCAGTCTGCAGAATATCATGAATATGGCCAGTCTGCAGAAACTGGTAAAGTGTTCGTAGAGATCTCTTATTCTGTTTGTAGCAAAATTAATGTAAATATAGGAATTAGCGTCAGACCGGGTGGCTTTGCGCACTTCAACATTCCGGGTGAAGTTGCGCATCGGTAATTGACGGTGAATGCGTGAAAATATTTTAAATCTGACAACACCATTGGAAAGAGCAGCTCTTAAACCCCCTAGTGCATAAATTTCACGAAAATCGTAAGAGATTGAGTATAGATACTAAGTGTTCAAACAGAGACCTATGTTTTTTATGGCAAAATAATTATTTTGGACTAGAATCGAATCTCCGCGAACTTTGCTGTAGTGTTGATAATTATGCTCCAATTTGATTGCAATTTACGTAGGATACGCATAATTTACTGCAAATTAACGTCATGTAAGATGATTTTAATAATAATTATAAATTATTGAGATATAACCAATATACTAGATGCGCAACATCACCCTGGGAATATTTTAATTCACGGGTGGACTTGCGCACATTTATTAATAAAGTTAAAGAGCTCTTATTCATTAATAAACCTGTGATATTCATCCCCGACACTCCTATATCACGGCAATTCCACAGCAGCCTCACGGCAGTTGCACAGCAGCCTCACGGCAGTTGCACAGCAGCCTCGCCCTCACGGCAATTCCACAGCAGCCTCACGGCAATTCCACAGCAGCCTCACGGCAATTCCACAGCAGCCTCACGGCAATTCCACAGCAGCCTCACGGCAATTCCACAGCAGCCTCACGGCAATTCCACAGCAGCCTCACGGCAATTCCACAGCAGCCTCACGGCAATTCCACAGCAGCCTCACGGCAATTCCACAGCAGCCTCACGGCAATTCCACAGCAGCCTCACGGCAATTCCACAGCAGCCTCACGGCAATTACACAGCAGACTCACGGCAATTACACAGCAGACTCACGGCAATTACACAGCAGACTCACGGCAATTACACAGCAGACTCACGGCAATTACACAGCAGACTCACGGCAATTACACAGCAGACTCACGGCAATTACACAGCAGACTCACGGCAATACCACAGCAGACTCACGGCAATACCACAGCAGACTCACGGCAATTCCACAGCAGACTCACGGCAATTCCACAGCAGACTCACGGCAATTCCACAGCAGACTCACGGCAATTCCACAGCAGACTCACGGCAATTCCACAGCAGCCTCACGGCAATTCCACAGCAGCCTCACGGCAATTCCACAGCAGCCTCACGGCAATTCCACAGCAGCCTCACGGCAATTCCACAGCAGCCTCACGGCAATTCCACAGCAGCCTCACGGCAATTACACAGCAGACTCACGGCAATTACACAGCAGACTCACGGCAATTACACAGCAGACTCACGGCAATTACACAGCAGACTCACGGCAATTACACAGCAGACTCACGGCAATTACACAGCAGACTCACGGCAATACCACAGCAGACTCACGGCAATACCACAGCAGACTCACGGCAATACCACAACAGACTCACGGCAATACCACAGCAGACTCACGGCAATTCCACAGCAGACTCACGGCAATTCCACAGCAGACTCACGGCAATTCCACAGCAGACTCACGGCAATTCCACAGCAGACTCACGGCAATTCCACAGCAGACTCACGGCAATTCCACAGCAGACTCACGGCAATTCCACAGCAGACTCACGGCAATTCCACAGCAGACTCACGGCAATTCCACAGCAGACTCACGGCAATACCACAGCAGACTCACGGCAATTCCACAGCAGACTCACGGCAATACCACAGCAGACTCACGGCAATACCACAGCAGACTCACGGCAATACCACAGCAGACTCACGGCAATACCACAGCAGACTCACGGCAATACCACAGGAGACTCACGGCAATACCACAGGAGACTCACGGCAATACCACAGGAGACTCACGGCAATACCACAGGAGACTCACGGCAATACCACAGCAGACTCACGGCAATACCACAGCAGACTCACGGCAATTCCACAGAGGACTCACGGCAATTCCACAGAGGACTCACGGCAATTCCACAGAGGACTCACGGCAATTCCACAGAAGACTCACGGCAATTCCACAGAAGACTCACGGCAATTCCACAGCAGACTCACGGCAATTCCACAGCAGACTCACGGCAATTCCACAGCAGACTCACGGCAATTCCACAGCAGACTCACGGCAATTCCACAGCAGACTCACGGCAATTCCACAGCAGACTCACGGCAATTCCACAGCAGACTCACGTCAATTCCACAGCAGACTCACGGCAATTCCACAGCAGACTCACGGCAATTCCACAGCAGACTCACGGCAATTCCACAGCAGACTCACGGCAATTCCACAGCAGCCTCACTGCAATTGCACAGCAGATTGGGGCAGTTGCACAGCAGATTGGGGCAGTTGCATAGAAGATTGGGGCAGATTCACGGCAGTTGCATAGCATATCAGGGTTAGATTTTCTATGCACAGTTTATACAGAATGAACTTGCACACTGCGCAGTTTCACATTGGGTGAATTTGCGCAGTGCGCAAGTACACCCGGTAATTGCGCAAAATTCACCCGGTTTATCCCCACGATCTTTGCGCACAGTTTTTCGATGATAACTTTTTTTCTATTGAACTTAAAAAGTTGAAACTTGGTGAGCACCTAGGTCTACCCTTCATCTATCTGCACACAAAAAATCAGACTACTGACTTCTCTAGTTTTTTCGTAAAATCAAAGTATGCGGAAAATGCGCAAAGCCACCCGGTCCGACGCTAATTCAGAAGTGTTTGTAGCAAAATTAATGTAAATATAGGAATTAATTCAAAATTGTTCGGAGAGAAAATCCCAAATATCTCCCATATTCTGCAGACTGCCGACTGGGAATATGGAACATTTTTCCAAGACTCGGCAGGCAGTGGGAGTTCTCAGTTTTTGATTGAATTTTACTTATATTAGAAATTGGAGATCTCTGCAGCAGATCATGAATTAATTCCTATGTTACCATTTATTTAGCTGCGGGATATTTTGAATTATTTCGTATGTTACCGTCCATAAGCCAGATTGCATTCTTTGTGAATTTTTTTCGAAACTCGCGGTCTCCTAAAAGACATTTATATAGAGTTTCAAAACTTTGCGGCTCATCAAATGTGAATTTTCACTTGATCAAATATTCCCAGTCTGTTAATAAGTAACTAAATCTAGGTAGTAATTGCTCCTTCCACCACGGCTCGCTTTATATCCCATTGCTTGTAGTTTTTATCCCACAGCTCACATTTTTTATCCCACGGCTCGTATTTTTTATCCCACGGCTCGCGATTTTTATCCCACGGCTCAGATATGATATCCCCACGGCTCTTCAAATAACCTGTTGGTGAAATGGCGGCTCTTAGACAACAACTAATGCAATCTGGTCCATAAGGAGATTCAGATTCTGAATCTGCTTCTGAGAGTCGGAGAGTAACTCTCTCTCATATTAAAATCTCTGCGGGAGAAGAGACATATTCTGCAGACTGGCAGTATGCTAGGGTCAAGCAGGCCTGCCGCCAGTCTGCAGAAACTGGTTAAGTATTCGTAGAGATCTCTTAATCTGTTCGTAGCAAAATTAATGTAAATATAGGAATTAATTCAGAAGTGTTCGTAGCAAAATTAATGTGAATATAGGAATTAATTCAAAATTGTTCGGAGAGAATATCCCAAATATCTCGCATATTCTGCAGACTGGGCCTGCCGCCTGGACTGTATTTCATGGTAAATTCCTCCGACTGGTCGGCGGAATTTTTTCACTTTAAAAATAATATTCTATCAAAGTCGGTGGATTTTTAGTTATTTATTCCTATGTTACTATTAATTTTTGGTTGATAAATTGGGAAAATGTTAGTGGATGAGCTAAACTATTGGAAATTGTTGGTGTATTTTTTCAGTTTTTTTTTTAAAAGTCAGTGTAATCTTTAAACCAGTCTGCAGAATATGGAACATTTTTCGAAGACTCTCTGCGGGAGTTTTTGAATGAAATTTTAGAAATTGGAGATCTCTGCGGGAGATCTTCAATTAATTCCTATGTTACCATTAATTTAGCTGCGGGAAATTCTGAATCTGCTGCTGAGAGTCGGAGAGTAGCTATCTCTCAAATTAAAGTCTCTGCGGGAGAAGAGACACATTCTGCAGACTGGTAATCTTATGCACCAAATACAGACTGGAAGCAGACCACTCTGGATAAAGTGGTCTTTTCTAATGAATTAATTACTATGTTGGAGTTTTAACAAACCTTAAAATAATACAGTAATAAATTGATGGGAATTGTATCAGGTAAATTGTGGCACACTAACAAACTGTGGCCTCTAACAACACCAAGTAAAATAGTATGGCTCATAAACTCTCCATTTGTCTCTCTAGCTCTTTCCTTAAATTATTAAATTTTTCTCCAAAACGATCCAGTCTGTATTTCGTGGTAAATTCCACCGACATGTCGGTGAAATTTTTCCCCTTTTAATATAATATTCTGGCAAAGTCAGTTGACTTTTAGCTATTTATTCCTATGTTACCATTAATTTTTGTGGATAAATTGGGAAAATGTTGGTGGATGAGCCAAATTACTAGAAATTTATGGTGGATTTTTACAGCTTTTTGAAAAAGTCAGTGGGATTTTGTGCACCAAATACAGACTGGAAAACGATCAAATTTTCATAAATTCTCTCCAAAATAACCAGTCTGCAGAAACTGGTCAAGTTTTCGTAGAGATCTCTTATTCTGTTTGTAGCAAAATTAATGTAAATATAGGAATTAATTCAAAATTGTTCGGAGAGAATATCCCAAATATCTCGCATATTCTGCAGACTGGGCCTGCCGCCTGGACTGTATTTCATGGTAAATTCCTCCGACTGGTCGGCGGAATTTTTTCACTTTAAAAATAATATTCTATCAAAGTCGGTGGATTTTTAGTTATTTATTCCTATGTTACTATTAATTTTTGGTTGATAAATTGGGAAAATGTTAGTGGATGAGCTAAACTATTGGAAATTGTTGGTGTATTTTTTCAGTTTTTTTTTTAAAAGTCAGTGTAATCTTTAAACCAGTCTGCAGAATATGGAACATTTTTCGAAGACTCTCTGCGGGAGTTTTTGAATGAAATTTTAGAAATTGGAGATCTCTGCGGGAGATCTTCAATTAATTCCTATGTTACCATTAATTTAGCTGCGGGAAATTCTGAATCTGCTGCTGAGAGTCGGAGAGTAGCTATCTCTCAAATTAAAGTCTCTGCGGGAGAAGAGACACATTCTGCAGACTGGTAATCTTATGCACCAAATACAGACTGGAAGCAGACCACTCTGGATAAAGTGGTCTTTTCTAATGAATTAATTACTATGTTGGAGTTTTAACAAACCTTAAAATAATACAGTAATAAATTGATGGGAATTGTATCAGGTAAATTGTGGCACACTAACAAACTGTGGCCTCTAACAACACCAAGTAAAATAGTATGGCTCATAAACTCTCCATTTGTCTCTCTAGCTCTTTCCTTAAATTATTAAATTTTTCTCCAAAACGATCCAGTCTGTATTTCGTGGTAAATTCCACCGACATGTCGGTGAAATTTTTCCCCTTTTAATATAATATTCTGGCAAAGTCAGTTGACTTTTAGCTATTTATTCCTATGTTACCATTAATTTTGGTGGATAAATTGGGAAAATGTTGGTGGATGAGCCAAATTACTAGAAATTTATGGTGGATTTTTACAGCTTTTTGAAAAAGTCAGTGGGATTTTGTGCACCAAATACAGACTGGAAAACGATCAAATTTTCATAAATTCTCTCCAAAATAACCAGTCTGCAGAAACTGGTCAAGTTTTCGTAGAGATCTCTTATTCTGTTTGTAGCAAAATTAATGTAAATATAGGAATTAATTCAAAATTGTTTGTATAGAATATCCCAAATATCTCCCATATTCTGCAGACTGGCCGGCATATGTCATACTGCATGCATTCTGTTAGGGAAATTACTAGTACTTTGCTAGAATTTTATACAACTAATCAGATGTTTAATCATTATGCTTATTATAGTTTCAGAGTACTTTCAACTTAATCTGATGTTCTCTTTTTTTCCTTTAAAGGAAAGGCCAGGAGACTAAAGCAAGCAAAGGAAGAGGCTCAGGCAGAGATTGAAAAGTACAGACAGGAGAGAGAGCAGCAATACAAACAATACGAGACAAAGGTAAGCATGCTAAATAGATAGATACTTGTTATTTCTCATATTGATTAGTGAAGCTAGCTGCAGTTGTTTCATTCTCTTAATTCTGTTGTCTTTTGCCTATCTATATAGCTAGAATAATTGTAATTGTTTTTATCTATCCATATAAATGATATAATTACATTAATTGTCTAAATATTATGCTCACAATGAATGTATTTTAATTAGTCATGAATGGACTGGTTCATGAATTTCCCTTCTGGTAATTTGTAAGGGGAGCATTATTGTTTGGCAACTAACTGGTTCTTTACCCTAGACAGATTGTGTGAAAAATATTGTTAAAGTATGATAGTTTTGAGTTAAATCGATTGTTTACTAAGTTGACTGCCCCTTTTTCAGCATCTTGGTTCACAAGATGATGTTGCCGCTCGCATCAAGACAGAGACGGTGCAGAAGAAAAGTGCCCAGGACCAAATGGTTGCTACGCACCAGACTCAGGTGAGACTCTTAACTACTTTCTAATATCAAGTCTTTATTTATCCATTAAAATAAATGAAGAATTTATGTACCTAAATATTGAATGCCTAATAAGCTACAGAACTTGATTCAAAATATTAAACATAGTATTTTTTATCTTTGCGGTCAATTAAATCATCCTGCAAAGATTGAATAACCAAAAAGTGCTCAATTTTCATAATTTAATATAGTAACTTTGGTATTGTAAATAAACTGAATAAATTTCTTACCCTGAATTCTTTCAAAATAATTTACTGACTTTATGATCAATTATTTACTAATATTGTGATAACTCAGGTCAGTATTTGCTAGCTATGTTATCTAATTTTAATTTGTGTTGACTGCCATTCTGTTCAGAAGGTTACTGTTGAAATATATTTTCTTTTGGTCTTGGTTCATATGAAAGTTATGTTATTTAAATCAAATTAGAAAGAATATGATATGGCTAAACGTATTGTTATTATTAGTGTCACTAAAGAATCATATTAAGTGACTGCATATTAAATATCTATTCAAGATGGTAGTCTGATCATATAGAATTAGTTTGGTTAAATTGTATCTGGTAGGTACTTGTTTTAACTGTTTATTGTTCTTGTGATAGCTATTAGTTACTTAAACTTAAATTGAACATAATAACCTTCTAGCGAAATGATTAATAACATAATGTCCATTTAATCTATAAAAATGGCTGCACTCTTAATTTACTAATTTCTTCTTTTCCGTTGCAGGTGATTGCTCGCATTCTGGACATGGTACAAGACATCAAACCTGAACTCCACCAGAATTACCGAGTGAAGGGTTCTGCCTAAGAAGATTTACGCATTTGTGGGGAAATGCACAGTTATGGGGTTATTAAACATTTTATTATGTAGCTACATTATTTATTATAGAGTTCTGATTAAATATTAAGAAGGTAGTTAACTGAAGCAACTTATTCATTCCTTTAGTATTTCTCATTTGTGAATAAAAGTTTATTTTGAATTCTTTGTATTTATTATAAGGACATACATGGATTAGATATCGGAGGACTAGAAAGATCTTCTATCACATATGTTGAGTAATAGCATTAACATGGATATATTAGGCCCATACATTACTAGCACTTGGAACGCCACGTTTTCACCATCCAGTATAAGACTGTTCAATATTAAATGATTGGAAAGCAGTAAATATAGACTGCAAATTTACTCTCGGTTCATTTAACCACGATTAATTGAAGAGGTGTAGGCAGTGAAATCAAGGCGTTTTACCTGCTAGCATAGAACCTTAGACATAACATGTTAACTCCTCAGTGCAGCAGCATGGACAGGTTAGTTGGGTGGTTGTAGAAGAGGAGGATGGGGAGGTGGAGCAGTAGACTCTGGTCCTCTTTGCCTAATTTAGAAGAGACTTTTAGCCACCTCTGAATAACTTCCACCATTGGGCCACTGTCAATGTTTGTGGGGTTGATGCCTCTTATCAGCAGACTCTGAAAAGAAACGTACAAGAGGTTAGAGTAATTCATTTAAAGAGAGAAGTGGTTTGAAACTATCTACAGAAACAATAGTGATACAGATGCAAATGTTCTTATTCAGAAATATTGAGCTAATATAATTGCGCAACACTTTTTTTATGAAAAAACTAATATTAGTTAGTTCACTTTTGTTTATCATACACAGTACAGTAGTGATTCTTGTTTAAAGATCTCTAGCTAATTATCTTTTAATTGATTTGAGTACATCAATATAGAAGAATGCTATTGTTAAAAGACAAAGATTTAGACAATGACTAACAGTTTTTAGATCCCCTAAAGACATCGACTCTAGCATCTCCTGAGTGAGTGTACTGTCGTGACAGTGCAACCACCGGGCATGGTCCCTGAGTTTGGCTCTACCCCAGAGAGATCTGGAGACGCCGTGTAACCTCATTAGACTTTTCTGTTGAGGAGAAAATAAATGTTATTACTTAGCTATCACCAGGGCTGGGACAATATGTCTCAAAACTATAGATCCCGAAAATATTATAGACGGAGATAATTAAAGAGTATTGAATGGTTCTACACCAGCGGTATAGAGAATTCGATACCATTTCATTTCGTCTGTGATATCCTTAAGATCTATAGCTTTTAGAGCATATTGTCCCAGCCCTGCTTATTACTATAGAGTGTACCATGGAGAGCCTAGAGGTAAAACAAATTTAGAAACTGAATGATAGTTTCACCTATTCACGGACTTCTTTATTTCTTCAACTATGCAAGATGCTCGAGTGTTGAAGAAATTAAATAAAATAATTAGAGAAAGGGAAGAAGCAGTGAGAAGGGAATTTAGTTTCCTGGGGGTGATATTAATGATCACTAACGCCTTCATTTTTTTTAGGAAAAGATTTGGTCTTTATTATTCATTTAGGCCTATACAAAATTAGGAACCTTTTTTTCATCATAATTTAAAAAATACAAATAAAGGTAACGTTAAATATTAGCTACTTTATAACAATTGAAAAGATGCAACTAACCACATGGTATCGTGTGATGTTCACAATGGAGTAAGGTCCCTCTGGGGCAAAGAGGGGCCTTAGTTCTAGCACCTGGTCCCAAGAAGGGTGCACCCCTGACCCCAGTTGGTGATAGACAGCCTGGGCCCTCACCTTGGCAGACATGGGTGACAGTTCATCAACTCTAGACTGAAGAGCTCTGGAAAGAGAAATAAATACACACATTGAAAGTACATCAGACCATTCGTTGCTATATTTTTAGAGCCTCATTCTTATCAATGTGATGATAATTGAACACTAAGAATGCTAGCTGAAAACTATTGCTAAGAGACGAGAAGGAATCAAGTGATAACATTTTACTAAAGGCATAACTAATAAATATCCATTGTACATTCATTTTCAGACTTTAATTTAATTTGATTGTCGTTTCTTTCAATAGAAAAATAATCATTTCTATACAAAGTATTATTGTAAGAAAGGAAGATGTTTAGAAACAAGGAAGACTTTTCTAGTCTCTCACCTTAAGACAGGTCTGGCCCCATAGAGTCACTTACCTGAAGACAGGTCTGGCCCCTTAGTCTCTCACCTGAAGACAGGTCTGGCCCCTTAGTCTCTCACCTGAAGACAGGTCTGTCCCATAGTCTCTCACCTGAAGACAGGTCTGGCCCCTTAGTCTCTCACCTGAAGACAGGTCTGGCCCCTTAGTCTCTCACCTGAAGACAGGTCTGCCCCATAGTCTCTCACCTGAAGACAGCTCTGGCCCCTTAGCCTCACCTGAAGATAGGTCTGCCCCATAGTTTCTCACCTGAAGACAGGTCTGGCCCCATAGTCTCTCACCTGAAGACAGGTCTGGCCCCTTAGTCTCTCACCTGAAGACAGGTCTGGCCCCTTAGTCTCTCACCTGAAGACAGGTCTGGTCCTAGATTTCTCACCTGAAGACAGATCTGGCCCCTTAGTCTCTCACCTGAAGACAGGTCTGTCCCATAGTCTCTCACCTGAAGACAGGTCTGCCCCATAGTCTCTCACCTGAAGACAGCTCTGGCCCCTTAGCCTCACCTGAAGACAGGTCTGCCCCATAGTCTCTCACCTGAAGACAGATCTGGCCCCTTAGTCTCTCACCTGAAGGCAGGTCTGGCCCCATAGTCTCTCACCTGAAGACAGGTCTGGCCCCATAGTCTCTCACCTGAAGACAGGTCTGGCCCCATAGTCTCTCACCTGAAGACAGGTCTGGCCCCTTAGTCTCTCACCTGAAGACAGGTCTGGCCCCTTAGTCTCTCACCTGAAGACAGGTCTGGCCCCTTAGTCTCTCACCTGAAGACAGGTCTGGCCCCTTAGTCTCTCACCTGAAGACAGGTCTGGCCCCTTAGTCTCTCACCTGAAGACAGGTCTGGCCCCTTAGTCTCTCACCTGAAGACAGGTCTGGCCCCTTAGTCTCTCACCTGAAGACAGGTCTGGCCCCTTAGTCTCTCACCTGAAGACAGGTCTGGCCCCTTAGTCTCTCACCTGAAGACAGGTCTGGCCCCTTAGTTTCTCACCTGAAGACAGGTCTGGCCCCTTAATCTCTCACCTGAAGACAGGTCTGGCCCCTTAGTCTCTCACCTGAAGACAGGTCTAACCCCATAGTTTCTCACCTGAAGACAGGTCTGGCCCCTTAGTCTCTCACCTGAAGACAGGTCTGGCCCCTTAATCTCTCACCTGAAGACAGGTCTGGCCCCTTAGTCTCTCACCTGAAGACAGGTCTGGCCCCTTAGTCTCTCACCTGAAGACAGGTCTGCCCCATAGTCTCTCACCTGAAGACAGGTCTGCCCCATAGTCTCTCACCTGAAGACATGTCTGGCCCCTTAGTCTCTCACCTGAAGACATGTCTGGCCCCTTAGTCTCTCACCTGAAGACAGGTTTGGCCCCTTTGAATCTCACCTGAAGACAGGTTTGGCCCCTTTGAATCTCACCTGAAGACAGGTTTGGCCCCTTAGAATCTCACCTGAAGACAGGTTTGGCCCCTTAGTCTCTCACCTGAAGACAGGTCTGGCCCCATAGAGTCACTCACCTGAAGACAGGTCTGGCCCCATAGAGTCACTCACCTGAAGACAGGTCTGGCCCCATAGTCTCTCACCTGAAGACAGGTCTGGCCCCATAGAGTCACTCACCTGAAGACAGGTCTGGCCCCATAGAGTCACTCACCTGAAGACAGGTCTGGCCCCATAGAGTCTCCTCTGCAGTTCTATCAGGGAGAAGTCGTGTGTCTGTTGTATGTCCCAGAAGTGCCTGCACAGCAAATGACGGGGGAAAAGGTACCCCAGGGGAAAACCCACATTCTGACCAAAGGGAATGGCGGAGATAGCAAGAACTGGAAAAACCTGACAGAGAAGATGAACTCATTTAAAGTAGCTAGGTCTAGTGTCTGGTAAGGAACAAAATTGTTAATTCTTGAGTTATTAAATTTTATGAATTTTTATTCAGAAATTATTATTTCAAGTTCGAGCAGGTAGGTGGGTTGAATGTCTGTTTCAGAGCCAAAGGCCACATTACAGACGTTAAAAAGAAACTAAATACAAGGCGGATGCGTTCGTAGTCACCCCTCGACATTTCACCCCCACTGTACGTGCTACAGACAAGCTATGACTGTAACACTCACCTTGACCATGTCCCAGGGCATGAAGTGGTACAACTCCAAGTCTTTTCGAGGCAGTGACTCCAGTTTTACGGATGGGAAGGATAGCGAGGCAAGTATCCTCACATAACCTCTGAAAAAGATTAATAGTAGTTGAGTGGAAGAGAAATTAAAAAGTGGATTAATTTAGTGGGGGTGTAACGTCTGCTTTAACCAAAGGCCATAACGCTGACGTAAAGAGGAAATTAAGTACAAGGGACTGGAAGAAGCAGTCAGAAAGGAAAGTGACTCCATGAACAAAGTTATCTACCAACAGCTCATGGATGCAATAAAGCTACCGCGGGAAGGACATAACCACCAGTAACTGCACTCATGGATGAAAGAGGAAAATGAAGAGGTGATAGTAAATAAAGCCTACAAGATAACCTGACACAAATATCAAGAGCTCGTAGTTGAAGAGCTCTAAAAGTACAAGTAGCGTCAGAAATGATAAGTGTGCAGAATGACTAAGTAGAACATTTAAAATCCACTAGTACCTGAAATCCAGTAGGAAGCTCTTCAGTCCCACACCAAATATCCTGAACATTTTAAAAGTCCTAGGCATCTCCTGTTCCATTTTCTTCTGCAGTTTGTGTATGTACCAAGTGTAGCGTGAGATGATGTACCCCCAAACACCTTTGGGTTTCTCCTGCTCCTTCAGCGCACTTAGCTCCTCCTCCAGTAAGATGGACACCTTCGTTCTAGAGTCCTTAATAGGACTTTCATGACTCACAGACTGCACATCTGAAGACTTTATTGTAGAGTACTTATCAGACTTACTTTCAGGACTCAGGACATCTGCAGTGATTGAATGTTCTAGTCTCTTAGTTTCCCCAACTGTTTTATGCGTCTTTTTTTTGTCGTGTGTTTCGTAGTGGTTATTTTGCGCGGCTCTTTCTGTAGCATAGCCACGAGTAGTTACCCAGGCAGAAATTGGTGTTGATTTACGTAAAATGATATTTGAGGAATGTAGATAGTGTGAGCTAATTGGGTGTATATTGAAACTATTGCTGTATTGTTTTACTATTTGAAAAGAGCATTTTCTACCTAGTTTAGTACAGGTCAACATCATGGAAATTGTAATTCAATCATTCTGAAATAAATAGATGGTGAATAAGCAAGTCATTAAATAAATTATGAAATAGGCTCTGACGTAAAATAAGTAGTAAAGTACCTAATAGAGTAGGGACTTTAACGTCTAATTCACAACCAACCAACATGTCAGAAAGAAAATAAGTACCTAGGGCGAAATAAACAACTAAGATCTTGCAGTTGATGAGTTTCTAGCTATAGCTACAGAGTGACCACCAAAAAAGAAAATGTATCCTTGCTTCTATTATTTACTGAAGCTATATTTTGTAATATCACTGTATACGATTAATCATCTTAAGTTTTCAATCAGACTTTTCAAATTTGAAAATTACTGATGAATTCTTTTGATATATCTACATTAATGTGTTGACTTCAAACACTGAAGAGTATTTTGTCATCTGGAGACACAGAGTTAAGTACAACCTCTCATTTTGTCCTGAAACACTTTTACATTGCATATATCACATCAAAACTCAGCTAATGTTGTAGCTCACAAGCAACACCATTTATATCATTATATAATATATAGCTACAGTAATGACTAAATGTCCAGCTGAGGGTTAGAGGGGGGGCTGAAGTCCCTTAGCATGTGAAGGAGGGGTACAACTACAGAGTTCAGATAAGCAACACATGTTTAGACTTTAAATTAGATGCATTGCAATGGTTATACCCAATAAGTCATTATAACACTCGGCACAATGACATTAAACCTCAAAAATATCTCTGTGGTAACTACACAAATGACATTGGAATTATTTTCAAATGTTGCAAATAGAGCACTAGTGAATTTTACCCTCAAATCAATCGATAATTGACAGTTTATCGATAATCAAAGTTTATTGACTATATGCTACAGTGAGTTAAGTTATTCGTCCCTTCACTGCAGTTCTCTTCACTGTCCTTCACATGCTCCCTTGCCTTATACAGGGAAAGAAGAACAACAATATAGTGAATTATATAATGTGTATATCGCATACAAGGCAACTGAAAATATAAAAATTATGAACACAAACAACCTACAAATGTTTAGACTTCAGATAATATATATGTCTATTGTTTAATGTATTGCATTTCTATGAAACTGGTTCTGGAAAATAAATATATAAAATATTCACCTCTGGCATTTATAAAATAATAGAGAATACTCTGATTGTTTTAATGTAACTTGTGTGGAATTAATCCCCATGCATTAATAATAGCTAGGAAAATGGAAAAAAAAATATTTATTTTCAAAAAGAATTATAAAGCTATGTAGCTACATACTATAATTGTCAAGACAAAAGCACAGTAACAATTAAAACAAAACCACAATTAGCAATTGTAAGTTGTTAACCATCTCAACCTATTGTTCAATAATTTGAAACAATTGGAATGCTGCCGTGAAGATTATTTATTTTTATGATAAAATGTGAATAAAGAGAATAAAAAGAGTATAAAGTTATAACAATGGTATCTTCTAGAAAGTTCCTTTAATATTGCATCAAATTACCCAAACAATATGATTCAGTATCACAATAACAATAAAGTTACCAATTGTAACAAGGGTGCATTGTTGAGATGCAGTCTAACAAAATGACTAGAAACTGCATTTGAAGGTCATTCACCACTTCTCTAGGCCCATTTCACACTAGCGGTTAAAACGCCGCGTTTTCACCGCCCAGTTTACGCCCCTTCACTCAATCACGGTTAAATGAATGGAAGGCAAGTTTGCAGTCTGCACTAGCGTTTCTACCGCCTTCTATTCATTTAACCGTGATTAATTGAAGAGACGTATACTGGGCGGTGAAAACGAGGCGTTTTAACTGCCAGTATAGAAGAGGCCTAAGACAGTCATGCAACCTATAACTTCATAAGGAGGTGACAGTACTCTGACAGTGGGTGCTGACTAAAGTCAAGCGGACACCAAAAAGTAATATTATGACTCGTGTTAACACTCAGTCACTGAGAGTGTTCCACTAGTGCTAATTACAGTCAAATATATACACCACAAATTTACCAACCCCACACATTGAGTATGAATTGATAAACACTATTTGATAAGTAAGGTTGTGACAATATGCTTACAACCCTACTAATAACTAGCTACTGAGTTTGATGAAAATGCTTGTAGTCATAGTTTAGTTTTTTGTGACTATAAAAACTAAAGATATTGTGACTTTAAAATCAATAACTGATGGTTGAAATTTCATTTAATTTTAAAACATAGCTATAGCTAAAAGCTTCCTAATTGATGAGAAATAAGAGTAGCTACGGGCAAAGAAAAGAGTATTCCTAGTGATTTAGTCACAGTTCACTAATTTCACATTTACAAAAAGAAACTTTACTAATTGTAATGTTTGTAGATATTTTAAAACTGGTCTGGGTACACGATCACAAATTTGTAACATTTGAAAATGATAGAAAATTAGTAAACTGTAACTAGTGAATCAGCATGATGCAGAGACTCTTTTCTCTGACAGTAGCTACATTAGAATAAAATATGAATATGAAATAACAAGACACAAAAATAACCCACTCCATAAGAATAAAAGCCACAGAGAGATGACTGTAATGATTAAGAGAGACCAAAAATGTTGTTTCATTAGTGACAAAATACAGTTTATATAGCTACCTACTAATGTAAAGACCAATCAACAAATTACAGAATTAGAAAGTTAAAAAAGTAGGTTGACTTCCAATAGAAGTACTTTGATAATAATGATGTATAGTTTGATGAGTCATGATTAGAATGGTTATACAATGTAACAATTTTTCATTGTGTATCTTGTAAGTTGAATAAAAGTATTCATTAAAAGTTTAATTACTCATCAATACCGAGTAATCTTTACCAGAATTAACTCCTTTACCGGTTAGATGACTATACTTTGTCACTGCAATAACTGATGTAAACCTGTTTGCTCTCTCTAAAGGAATTAATAATTTTGCTGCCTGTTCAATATTCAAATTATATAGGCCCAATGTAACTTTTTCCTACTTCATTTTTTTAACTAATAAATGTACATTATTAGGATATATTCCAGAAATTAGGGCTGTAGCTACTACTCATTATGTCGGTATCAGTACTCATTACGTCGGTATCAGTACTCATTATGTCGGTATCAGTACTCATTACGTCGGTATCAGTACTCATTACGTCGGCCATTTTTTATGTATCGGAATATCGTTAGCTATTAGGTATCGGAATTGGCAGATTATCAATGCCAAATATTGGTATTCATCTCTGTTATTATTACGGAATCAGTACAGTCATACTAGAAACTTCTGATGAATTAGGGTTAAATGGATAAATAGTCAGTTGTACCGCTAGATGGCGTTGCTACAGATTTGGTGACAAATATTATGAACACAAACGTGACAAACACACGCACAGAGATTGACATCTTCACAACTAGATGGTGCAGTTGTATAGGAACTTAATAAGGCTTTTAAAATCATAATATCAATCTTCTTCTTCTATAATTATTGATGTTGCCATTTCAGTCAAAAGAATAAAAAGTTATACTGGGCCTGTAGCTACACTAAAAACAATCAAACCAATGACTGGAGAGGACTAGTGAGACACTCACTGTGTGGGAGACTAGTGAGACACTCACTGTGTGGGAGACTAGTGAGACACTCACTGTGTGGGAGACTAGTGAGACACTCACTGTGTGGGAGACTAGTGAGACACTCACTGTGTGGGGGACTAGTGAGACACTCACTGTGTGGGAGACTAGTGAGACACTCACTGTGTGGGAGACTAGTGAGACACTCACTGTGTGGGAGACTAGTGAGACACTCACTGTGTGGGAGACTAGTGAGACACTCACTGTGTGGGGGACTAGTGAGACACTCACTGTGTGGGAGACTAGTGAGACACTCACTGTGTGGGAGACTAGTGAGACACTCACTGTGTGGGAGACTAGTGAGACACTCACTGTGTGGGGGACTAGTGAGACACTCACTGTGTGGGAGACTAGTGAGACACTCACTGTGTGGGAGACTAGTGAGACACTCACTGTGTGGGAGACTAGTGAGACACTCACTGTGTGGGAGACTAGTGAGACACTCACTGTGTGGGAGACTAGTGAGACACTCACTGTGTGGGGGACTAGTGAGACACTCACTGTGTGGGAGACTAGTGAGACACTCACTGTGTGGGAGACTAGTGAGACACTCACTGTGTGGGAGACTAGTGAGACACTCACTGTGTGGGAGACTAGTGAGACACTCACTGTGTGGGGGACTAGTGAGACACTCACTGTGTGGGGGACTAGTGAGACACTCACTGTGTGGGAGACTAGTGAGACACTCACTGTGTGGGAGACTAGTGAGACACTCACTGTGTGGGAGACTAGTGAGACACTCACTGTGTGGGAGACTAGTGAGACACTCACTGTGTGCTGATATTTCATCGAAAGACATTTTGTTAAGACAATTTGGTCAACCAATTTCCATAAAGGGGATATTGACATAAACAAAGATTATTTAATATATAAATGAATATAGCTAAACATATATAAATGAAGATTACTTCGGAACTCTCTCAACATAAATTGTTGTTATGTAGTTTGTTGTATCCGTTAGTTTGCTGTACTGCACACTTCATGATTGTTTAATGACTTGGGAAGGCACATTCCCAATACATCTATGTTGGAACGTGTCAATGTCCTCTTAACGAAAATTCATCGACCAAATCCTGTCGACGAAATGTCACTTGTTATCTAAACAGCTTTCTTTAACAATAGGTCTGTCCCAATGAGTTCCGTTTTTTAAACTAGAGCAAGTAATAAAAACCTACCTACCACGAAGTGTCCTGAATATGTCACAAATAGCTACCTTTTCCTTATTAGGTCTACGAAACGTGACTGAATAGAAACTTCACTAGAGGGGACAGGAACCACTCAAGTCAATCACTTGAGGGGACTGTACTTCCTCATAATGTGTTTTCGTCGCATCCTCAGCATTAGTTTGAAGAGACTCACAGCTACCTGTAGGATGATGGGCCATAGTAGCAGCCAAAAGGTGGAGCGGGGGGAGAGTTCAGGGAAAGGCCACCACCGCTTGTGTCTCCTCCGGTGGAGGGAGGAAGCCCCTTCACTGCCAGAGGAGGGGGTTTGCTGTCCTCCCCCCTGTCCCCCATTGCTTGATGTGGAGCCCTAAAGAGGTAACGTCAGAAAATGAAATAGAAGGGAAATCAACTCAGACCAATCAAAGTCATATTTATAATTAATTATTGTGATCTGGTGAGGTTTCACAGCAAATGATATGGAGAAATATCTTTCATATATTTTTCCTCATTAACTAATTGACAATGTTGAGTTGCAATATAAAACAATCACTGAGTCTACCAATGATAAAAATTGGAACTTCAAAGGAGATATCAATGAAAAATGCGATATTCTTCCATTAAACACCATCCTTAATTTATTTGACTGCAGTTTTCAAGTGGCTAATAGGTTGTTTACCTGCAGTGAGTGAATAGTTGTGTTGAGTTCATCGAGACAGTGGGAGATATAATGCAGTTGACTGGAGAGACACTCCACCATCTTCTGCAGGTCCCCATGCATTAACTTCATCACCAGCACCAGGTCCTTGTTGTCAGGACCCATAGGCCCCTCCCTGCTCACCACTCCCTTCGTCAGGAGGGGACCTGATGCCAGAACACCTCCTTCAGGTAATACTTTGCTCTGGGGGAATTATTAAGCAATTAGTTGTGCTTACTTCAATGAATTCTCAGTACTCTGACACTCGCAGTACTCGGAAAGTGGGTGTTAGGATACAATACTAATAATACTAATATAGCTTATTTTATTAAACGAGATTTATGTTACATTCATTGATAGGTCAATCACAAATTTATGAGGGTAAGATTGGTTCATGCCTTAAGTTAATGCCCACTTTCCGAGTACTAAGGTGTCTCTAAATATAGCAACATTTATTGACAAATAGCTAGGTATTTATTTACCATATTCATAGATAGATTAGTTGCTAAATTTCAATGAGTGCAATTTATAAAGTTCTACTCGAAGTACAAACCTTTTCCACCTCAGGAACAGAAGACGACTCTACAATCTCTGGTTCAAAACATGGAAGACTCTGAGAAATATTAACAAAAGTTAACAAATTAATATTTTACGGCTACACACAGACTACGGAGTAATCTACCACATATGGTACACAATGAACAATCTAATGAACTACCCTGAAAAAAAAATTAATGTACTATTTTGTGACTGTGAGGTTTTTTATATGCAATCTTAGTGACGAGTTAAATAACTAGAAGAAACAGATTCACAACTTTGACATCATTTTGATCTGAGAAGGCAGCAGACTCACTTCAGAAGGTTCAGAATACTCCTCTTCAGAGTCACTCTCTGACTGCAGTCTTTTCTTATTGAGAACAGGTGGCAGCTGAAACAAAAGAAGGATTAAAAAGCAACTGCCGAAAATGAGAGATAAAGTTAGCTGGTTACTGTAATTGAAATGAGAGTTGAGTTAGAAGTAGAGCTGTGCCAACACCATAATTATTACTGATACGAACACCTATTTTGGTACCAGTAATCTACCGATACCTAGTAATGGCAGATATAACGAATAGCTACCGGTACCGATAGCACCAGTACCTCCCTAGTTGTTAATACTTCATCCCCAACTCACTTCAGTCTCCACATTGTCAGTGAGAGGAGTCATCAGGTGACTCTTGGTGATAACTCCATTGGAAGTCTGTTAAATGAAAAAAAATGTCAATGGTTCAATCTATAAATGGCTACCTAAAAAATGATTAAATTCTAGTTAGCTACTTCAGCTATCAAATTATCATAGCAAACTTAATCATTTTACAGTTTTACTTTAAAAGATTAACTTCAATTCAATATACTATCTAAGTACAGATACTTTAGCTATTATACAGTGTGTCCAGAAAATATGTATCCACTGCCTTGAATCAGCACTATTCATCATTCTACGATAATATGCAAAATATGTTGGTACCATAGATACGTAGATTAATATTAATGAATTATAAAGAGAACTTCTATGATATACTCGATGGCAGTAGATACATTTTAGCAGACACACTGTATTATCATAGCTAACTTATTTATTTTTCTCTAAGAAGATTAACTAGCTACAATATATTCTCCTCTTCTAAGAATTGATATCAAATGACTTAAAGTGTACAGTAGACTCTTTACTCACTATAGAATCAAGCAAATCCCCATTTTGTTTTGGTTGAGTTGTCTCACTGACAAGTTCATCGATGTTTTCCAAAGTGTGAAAACTGCTGGCATCAACAGATTCGTGAACATCAATGTTTTCTTCGTTGTCTTCTTCATTCATTGCATCTTCCTTCATTTTCTTCAGCGGGTAATTATTATTAGAGGCCACATCCACGAACTCATAGAAAGGACCCAAAGATTCTATGAAAGAAGCAACATCAGGGGTGTATGACATCGTCTCTACAATCTGCAATGAAAAAATAGTATAATAGTGAATAGGAATGAGTTCTTATACTATTCTAGCTAACAATTCTTTGGACAATGTCCTAAAAATGAAAGCATAACCCAATAGCTAGGGTAAGTTCCATCTTTTCAGACATGTAATAAAAACTATACCCATAATTTAACTTGTTATTTTAGTTGGATTTTTAGATACCAATTAAAATAAAAAGTTGAAATGTTAAATTGCAGTTTTTATTACATGTCCAAAAGTGTTGAGCAGTAAAATAATTCAGAACTAGTATTACACTAGTGATACGAGTAAATATGAGAATTGGTGTCACACCACTAATTACCTTTTTGAGTTCATGGATGTATGTCTCCATTGCCTCAGCCTTGTTCATTTCCCCCAAAGAATTCCATGCCTGCCATTTATAGCCAGCAACAACCTGGTAGAAAGATGGCTTGGGGGCAGAGCAAGGGCCTTCAGTGGCTTGTTTGAAGAGGCCGTAAAACTTCAGTTTCATCTCATTGGATGGTTGGTAGGGGCCTGGCACGCAAGGGTACAGTATTGTAATTAATCTTATGAGTAGTTAACTTATTTAAATTCTTCCTGAATTATGGAAGGAGGAAAAATTGTAGATAGGAAGCAATTAAAGTAGTTAAAATCTCTAAAATGATAGAAAGATACTCACTAGCTACTCCATCAACAATTCAGTAAAGCTTTATATTTAGCTGATATTTACCATAAAATCTCAACATTAAACCAACAGGTTTAAATGATGCCAGATATATTGATTTATAATTCGATATATTATAGCTAGGTAGATAATTACCATCTTTTGGCAGTCCTTTAATCACATTGACTGCCGCAGTAAACTTCTCCTCAATCGACATTATTTAAATCATCAAAGAGAATCTATGTAGGTATCTGAAAAAGTAATATATTGATACACAAATAATTAGTGAGCATTTTTTAATTAATGCTTAAGTTATTAAACTAGAGAGAGAATAGGACAAAATATGGATTTGGAGAGTGAAATTTTTTCATCAGGCTATGATTTTCATACACAACAGTACTTTATTTTATGAATTAAATCCATAGCATTCAGTCTA
Source organism: Caprella mutica (assembly GCA_947561585.1). Classification (NCBI taxonomy): domain Eukaryota; kingdom Metazoa; phylum Arthropoda; class Malacostraca; order Amphipoda; family Caprellidae; genus Caprella; species Caprella mutica. The sequence continues at coordinate 50,176 of CANNZV010002027.1, read as the reverse complement.
ACTGTAAAAGTAATTAACTAATTAAAGTAAATATTAATTATCTATTAGCCTTAGGAACAATGGAAATTATCAGGAATTCAAGCAATTATAAATAATTCCACCGTTTCCAAGAATTCTATCAATTTTTCTAGACCAGACGGCAGAGACTGAGAAAGTGGTATTAGCCATTAGGTAAAGTGTTCTCCAAGAACTCCTCTGTTTTCAGTAAAATACATGGAAATATTAAAATATAGGAGATAATTAAGGATTGTTCACACAGAAAATGTTAAAAACATTGTCCCATAATCGGCAGACTGCCTTCTAGAGAATTTGGAAACTTGAGAGTTTGGAACATTTCGGAATAAACTTGTTTGATTGATTATAATAACTTTCTAAAAAAATCACAAAACTGCTGATCCAAACCAATTTTAGCTGATCTTTCACAGTTTCACTGGGAATCACTCCTTTGAAGATTTCAAGCCACTTTTAGCCAAAGGCCCAAAATCAAAATATGGAACATTTTCAAAATTTTCAGAGCAAACAATCCATAACATAAGTAAAATAGTATGGTTCATAAAATGGAGAGTTTGGACATGCTTTATTACCTGGTCCATAACTCCCTCCTAGACCCTATATTTATAACCAATTACATGTAGCTAAAATACAAGATTTCTTGGACTTACAACTTGCAAGTTACCTAGCAAAGATGGGTGAAGACCGTGAAGTTTACCTGGCGACTGTTGAGGCCTTGAAAATTGGCCTTCAGTAATATCCGGCAACAAAATCCCAATTAATTCCTATGTTTACTTGTAATTATTGGAGACTATTTTGATATTTTGGCATTTTGGAGACAAATTTGAAAATCTTTGGAGACAAATTGCCCCAAAATTAAATATGTGGAGAATGATTGTGCATGCTTTGCAGACTGGCCTAGCAACTCACCATTTTAATGGCGAGTTTGTGACAATTATTTTGAGCACTATTGCAAATGGCGAGAAATATCTAATTTTCTCCAATGCTACAATCCAGTTTGTATTTGGTGCACTGAACACCTTTGTCTTTTTCAAAAATCTGAGAAATATCTGCTAACATTTTTCATCAATTTGTCTAGTCCTCCAACACTTTTCCAGTTTCCCCTCCAAAAAGTAAGGCAGTAAAATAGAAAATTTTACTGAGGACACAAGCCAAAATGGAGAATTTCTTGGAGAACAGTTACAATATCTTGCAGTCTGGTTATATTGGAGAGAATTTATAATAATTTGATCATTTTGGAGAGAAATTTGGTGAATTTTGGAGAAAGCTGGTCCTGGAAACTGGAGAGCCAAGTAAAATAGTATGGCTTATAAACTCTCCATTTGTCTCTCCAAAAATCACTAAATTTCAGAATTTCTCTCCGAAATAATATTGTAGCATAGGAGAAAATTGGATATTTCTCACCATTAGCAATTGATGAGCTCAAAATAACTGTCACAAACTCTCCATCAAAATGGTGAGTTTGGACATGCTTTATTACTTGGCTGGAGAGATAAATGGAGACTGGAGAGTTTATGAGACATACTATTTTACTTGGACTGACATACTCTGTAACATGAACTAACAAAATCTGTATCATTCAAACGGGCGGCGATAGATCGATATTTGATGGTTGCGCAAACTATTGATCAGTAGAATGAGATCACGCAGCGAACTTGGACGATATTGCCCAGTCTGAATAGAAGGTCTGAGGTCCCCTCAGACCTTCTTACTTCTATTGCAGATTACTCAAACGCGCGTGACATATGATTTTTACTGTTGATATGTTAATAAAATGCCAGTCTGCAAAGTGTGTCAAATCTGTCACCAAGATTTCATATTTCAGGACTATTAGTCTGCACAAAATTTCAAATTTGACTCCAAAATGACCAACTTTCCTCAAAATGTCTCCAATAATAACATGTAAACATAGCAATTAATTAGAAAATAGTCACCAAGATCTTGTTTTGATGAATTTTTCCTCAAATATAGTCTCCAAAGATCTTTGGCAACATGGACGCCCTTTGCAGACTGGATAAAATTATGGTAAATACTTAGTTATGAGCCAGTCTGCAAAAGATGCATGAAGTTGTGAAGTTTATCCAGCGACTGTTGAGACCTTGAAATTGGTCTCCTGAATTAATTCCATATTTCAAAGCATGGCCAAGGTTGCCAGTATATTGGCGACTTTTGAGAGGTGAAATAAGTTGGAAAACATGTAAATAACAAGTAAATCACTCTTATAATAATCTCAAGAGATACACATGCATCAGACATGAAGCCTAAGGATGTTACCAAGTATTAAATCTTCACTAGGAAGTCAAATTTCTTCTATAAAGTATCTTAAATGTGGCAACCTGTGACTATTTTCTACCTAAACTGGCAAATTTTCAACCACACTTGGAAACATGGTGAATTATCCAATGACAATTTTCTAATTGATTCCTATGTTTACATGTAATTATTGGAGAGTATTTTGAGTTCTTTTTTTTGCCATTTTGGAGAGAAATTTGAAAATTATTGAAGACAAATTGGCCCCCAAAAATTAAATATCTGGAGACTGATTGTGCATCTTTAGCACACTGGGTTATGAGACTATTTTAATATTTTTTTTTTTTCTTTTTTTTTATTAGGGGGTTTAACGTCTGCTTCGGAACCAAAGGCCATATCGCTGACGTCAAAAGGAAATTAAATACAAGGGACTGGAAGAAGCAGTCAGAGAGGAAAGTGGCTCCATGAACAAATTCACTTACCACCGTCAGTGAAAATGCTCATGGATGCAGAAAAGCTACTCCGTGAATGCAGTCACTTACCAAGGAATGTGACGAAACGGGACACAAGCACCGGTGGCTGGACTCACGGATGGAAGGGGAAAATGAAGAGGTGATAGTAAATGAAGCCTACGAGCCTACCTAACACAAAATCTAAGACCTCGTAGTTGAAGAGCATCACCCTAGCGCTATCCTCTAAAACTGCAAGTAGCGTTAAAAAAATGATAAACATGGTAAAAATGAAAAAAGACAATCCATAATCCAAATTACAACAGTTCGGGGCCCAAGGGACGCCACCCCCCTTCTCTTCCATTCACCACAGACAGCTTCAGGATAGAGCCCCTGGGGGCACTATTTTAATAACTTTAAATAACAATTTGTCAACAAAATTTATGCAAAATAGAGGTACCTAGGTACCAGACTGTATTTCATTGTTTCTTTTTTTGAAAAAAATATTCTGGCAAAGTCGGTGGATTTATAACTATTTATTCCTATGTTGCCATTAATTTTTGGTGGAAAAATGGGTAAAATGTTGGTGGATGGCGAAGGTATGTAGCCAGTCTGCAGAACATGGGATATTTTTAACATTTTCTGTGTGAACACCAAGTAAAATAGTATGTCTCATAAACTTGCCATTTGTCTCTACAGATCTCTCCAAAATTCAACACATTCTCTTCAAAATGATTAAATTATCATTAGGTAATTCTCTCAGACTCTCCAAAATAACATTGTAGCATAGGAGAAAAATAGATAAAACTCGCCATTTGCAATTGAAGGGTTCGAAAATACTATCACAAACTCGCTATTAAAAAGGCGAGTTTGGACATGCTTTATTACTTGGTGTGAACAATCCTTAATTTCCTTCTATGTTTAACCCAAGTAAAATTGTATGTCTCATAAACTCACCATTTGTCTCTCCAAAATTCAACAAATTCTCTCCAAAATGATCAAATTATCATTAATTCTCTCCAAAATAACATTGTAACATAGGAGAAAAATAGATAAAACTTGCCATTTGCAATTGAAGGGCTCAAAATAATTGTCACAAACTCGCCATTAAAATGGCGAGTTTGGACCTGCTTTATTACTTGGTGTTTAACTACATGTATTTTACTGAGAACAGAAGCCAAAATAGAGGATTTCTTGGAGAACAATTTACCAGTTCCTGCAGTCTGGGCATTACAAATTTTTGTTGACTTATTTTTGAAAAAAATATATATATTGGCAACTCAGTGAACATTCTATGATTCTCTGATACTAGGCTTATCCCCAATTCCATGAGCCCAATTCTGGCCAAAGTGATGTGTAAGTCACAAGTGTAACACAGTAACCTATAAATTTAGATTCATTATTTTTTATCATAGTTTCACTTTTGCACTAACACATTATGTCAGGCTTTGTGCTATACCAGTCTGTATTTAGTGGTAAATTCCACCGACATGTCGTTTGTATCTAAAACTCGGAGCAAAAAATAACTATATTAATTATTATGCAGCAGAATTTTAATTCAATAATAGCTTTAAAATTATATAGTTAGAGATATTTAAGAAAGATATTTTTACTTTTTCAGAACTACGAAGGCTAGCATGCAATATTGCACCTGACTCAATAAATATCCTCAATATTGCGTGATCTCCTCACAACACTAGGTAAGTAGTGTTGTGAGGTAAAGTATAGGCTAATCAAAAACCAAATGAAATAAGATAGTTTGAATAGGGATGTAGAAAATTAAAATATAAACGTAATACCTAGGTACTTAGGTTATAACTATAAATGTAGACTAGATATGGATATCATTCAATCACTGATACAACTTATATTTTTATAGATGAGTACTTGCATCATCTTCTAGTGTAAGGTAGGTTGAAAATACATGTCACATGATGAATTTAGCCTTATTTTTATATTAGATGGAAGTTATTTGATAGCGCGCATCATCCAATTCAATTTTTCCGCACTTTAGACTATTTCGCCTAGAATTTGAAAAATCAGGAATATGGGAAAAACTATACTCGCAACTCGCAAAGATAAAACGAAATTATGGTTCGGTGGAAACTGGAAAGGAAGTGGGGATGGTTGAGATTACTAGTGGAATTCGTTAGGGTTGTACTGGCTCCCCTTGGCTCTTTGTGATGATCATGAATGAGATTATTGAAAAGATGTTATTGACGAACTTCGAAGGTGGGTTTCAAAAACAATCTTGTTAATGTCCCAATTTAAATATTTGCAGATGACGGACTTCTAATGACTCAATCGAGCGGAGAGATGGTGGTGCTTATTAGGAAAATAAAGGAGATAACAAATCAATTAGGTATGAAAATAAATAGAGAGAAAAGTATGATTTTAGGCTTTAGCTACCTATTAACTTAATAACTCCCATATTTCTCCAGTCTGCAGAATATGGGAGATATTTGGGATATTCTCTCTGAACAGTTTTGAATTAATTCCTATTTTTACATTAATTTTGCTACAAATGCCTCTGAATTAATCCCTATATAGTATATTTACATTAATTTTGCTACGAACAGAATAAGAGATCTCTATGAACACTTTCTGCAGAGTGCAGACTGGATCTATACTAGGTAGGTTCATTTCTGGTCTGTTAACATTACTTGGTTAAATTATTAAATGTTTGACCAATAATTGGAATAAGAATAAAATATTAGAATCACGGATACCTACCACATTAAAAGATTTAAACCTATAAACCACCTCAACCAATATCCCAGTGTGAAAAGTACAGCAGGATTTGTTGTTTAATCCTGCGCCAAAGTCCCATTTAATTCTTATGTTTCCATTTTTGATGTTATTTACTGTGTCCAAATCCCAATTTCTGCATAAAATCCTGGGTCTGAGCCAGTCTGTATTTCATGGGAAATTCCACCGACATGTCGGTGGAATTTTTTCCCCTTTGAAAATAATATTCTGGCAAAGTCGGTGGATTTTTTGCTAATTATTCCTATGTTACCATTAATTTTCGGTGGAAAAATGGGTAAAATGTTGGTGGATCAGCCAAATTACTGGAAATTTATGGTGGATTTTTACAGCTTTTTCAAAAAGTCAGTGGAATTTTGTGCACCAAATACAGACTGGGGTCTGAGGAGACCTTTCTTTTCAGACTGGCCAATATCTCTAGTTATTGCTTGATTATCAGGCATGGGACAAAAGTGTCCCAACAGTATTATAAAGAGCAAAAATTTGGGACAATTTGGTCCCAACACTAACAGTATTTCACTAATAGTGAAAATAAATGACATAGGTGTATTAAAATACTGAAAGGACAGATCTGTCCCTACTCATACAGCTGGCAACTCCCCCTTTCAATATAACCCTGATTTGTCCCATCCCAAGCCATTTTAGCGGTAGAAAATGCATTTTAGTACTTAAAAATTGTTATTGGGACAAAAATAACCCATTAGGAGTGAAAGGGTTAAGCAAAAGTTTTTTCATTTTTTACTACTTGTTCTTCGCAGGTTCTAAATGGATCACAATTTTTATCAATTATATTATTATTTCAATTAATAAAATATGCAAAATTAATCCATAATCATTAATATCATCATTTTTAAGGTTGTATATTCATAAAAAACTAAAGCAAATATTTTTTAATACTAGAAAAAAATTCTGGTCCGTTAACTTTACTAGCTTAATTTCTGGTCCGTTAACTTTACTAGCTTAATTTCTGGTCCGTTATCTTTACTAGCTTCATTTCTGGTCCGTTAACTTTACTAGCTTCATTTCTGGTCCGTTAACTTTACTAGCTTAATTTCTGGTCCGTTATCTTTACTAGCTTAATTTCTGGTCCGTTAACTTTACTAGCTTAATTTCTGGTCCGTTAACTTTACTAGCTTAATTTCTGGTCCGTTATCTTTACTAGCTTAATTTCTGGTCCGTTATCTTTACTAGCTTAATTTCTGGTCCGTTAACTTTACTAGCTTAATTTCTGGTCCGTTAACTTTACTAGCTTAATTTCTGGTCTGTTATCTTTACTAGCTTAATTTCTGGTCCGTTAACTTTACTAGCTTAATTTCTGGTCCGTTATCTTTACTAGCTTAATTTCTGGTCCGTTAACTTTACTAGCTTAATTTCTGGTCCGTTATCTTTACTAGCTGCATTTCTGGTCCGTTAACTTTACTTGGTTCGTTTCAGGTCAGTTATCTGTACTTGCTCAGAAATTTGACATCCTAAGAGTCTCTGTGATGATGTACTATCAGAGAAAAGAGTCACTGAGATGATGTACTATCAGAGAAAAGAGTCACTGTGATGATGTACTATCAGAGAAAAGAGTCACTGTGATGATGTACTATCAGAGAAAAGAGTCACTGTGATGATGTACTATCAGAGAAAAGAGTCACTGTGATGATGTACTATCAGAGAAAAGAGTCCCTGTGATGATGTACTATCAGAGAAAAGAGTCACTGTGATGATGTACTATCAGAGAAAAGAGTCACTGTGATGATGTACTATCAGAGAAAAGAGTCACTGTGATGATGTACTATCAGAGAAAAGAGTCACTGTGATGATGTGTTATCAGAGAAAAGAGTCACTGTGATGATGTACTATCAGAAAAAAGAGTCACTGTGATGATGTACTGTCAGAGAAAAGAGTCACTGTGATGATGTACTATCAGAGAAAAGAGTCACTGTGATGATGTACTATCAGAGAAAAGAGTCACTGTGATGATGCACTATCAGAGAAAAGAGTCACTGTGATGATGTACTATCAGAGAAAAGAGTCACTGTGATGATGTACTATCAGAGAAAAGAGTCACTGTGATGATGTACTATTAGAGAAAAGAGTCACTGTGATGATGTACTGTCAGAGAAAAGAGTCACTGTGATGATGTACTGTCAGAGAAAAGAGTCACTGTGATGATGTACTGTCAGAGAAAAGAGTCACTGTGATGATGTACTATCAGAGAAAAGAGTCACTGTGATGATGTACTATCAGAGAAAAGAGTCACTGTGATGATGTACTGTCAGAGAAAAGAGTCACTGTGATGATGTACTGTCAGAGAAAAGAGTCACTGTGATGATGTACTGTCAGAGAAAAGAGTCACTGTGATGATGTACTATCAGAGAAAAGAGTCACTGTGATGATGTACTGTCAGAGAAAAGAGTCACTGTGATGATGTACTGTCAGAGAAAAGAGTCACTGTGATGATGTACTGTCAGAGAAAAGAGTCACTGTGATGATGTACTATTAGAGAAAAGAGTCACTGTGATGATGTACTGTCAGAGAAAAGAGTCACTGTGATGATGTACTGTCAGAGAAAAGAGTCACTGTGATGATGTACTATCAGAGAAAAGAGTCACTGTGATGATGTACTGTCAGAGAAAAGAGTCACTGTGATGATGTACTATCAGAGAAAAGAGTCACTGTGATGATGTACTATCAGAGAAAAGAGTCACTGTGATGATGTACTATCAGAGAAAAGAGTCACTGAGATGACGTACTATCAGAGAAAAGTCACAGTGACTAGGTTCTATCAGAAAAGAGTCACTGTGATGATGTACTGTCAGAGAAAAGAGTCACTTTGATGATGTACTATCAGAGAAAAGAGTCACTGTGATGATGTACTATCAGAGAAAAGAGTCACTGTGATGAGGTACTATCAGAGAAAAGAGTCGCTTTGATGATGTACTATCAGAGAAAAGAGTCACTGTGATGATGTACTATCAGAGAAAAAAGTCACTGTGATGATGTACTATCAGAGAAAAGAGTCACTGTGATGATGTACTATCAGAGAAAAGAGTCACTGTGGTGATGTACTTTCAGAGAATAGAGTCACTGTGATGATGTACTTTCATAGTTAACAGTATAAATTATTAGTCTTTAAATTGTATAGTAAATGTACTTGGTACTTGAAAGTACTTTAAAAAGTATTTGGTAGCTACTTGTAATTTGAAAGTACTTTTTTATTAAAGTACTTGGGCAAGTACTTTTATTTTAAGAGTACTTGTACTTAGTACTGGAGTACTTTCGATGTACTTTTCACCCATCTCCGTATCCATCCAACGGACCAACATTTTTAACGGACCAACACAACTGCATATTGCACACAGTCATAAGACATAAGTAAATGCCTACCAAATAATATAATGCATAACATAGAAACAAAACAAATATGGGTATTTATTAGAACATTCTAAATTTCTAACTATCTTGTTTATTTTCAAATAATTTTCCCTTTCCATATCATTTCAAGACAAATTCTATTGAAAATGTCTCTCTTTGTTGCTAATCACACAACTATAAATAAGATGTTGGCTCCTAGCCATTCTGCCAAAAGATTGAACAAGGATGCCTGTGCTTACATGAATCTCTATTACCTCATCTTTATGAAGAAACTAACTACAGCTTCTCATGCTTCTGCTTTCAAAACGTACGTATTTTGGTGCTATTATCTACCTACTTTTCTATAGCTAATTTGTAATTTAGGTGGTGAAGTCCCTTTCTGTTTTTCATATTGTGCTTTTTATGAAAAGACTAATTTACCAGTCTTGCTTTTCCTTCACTAGGCTATAGCTACTTTCATGGACAACACAACAATCATAATATCTTCATTAAAAGCACAATCATAAGAAAGCACGTTATCTTTCACAAATTTCTTTATCATTAGAAATACCAATTCATAAAGATATAGAAATATATGTTATATCAAGCCATATTACTTACCTCATCATTTAGCTAGTGTATTTAATTTTCAATATTGCTAATACTATTTTGTTCACCAGGGGCAGGACCTGTATTGCACCCAAAGATATTGATGCTGTTGCTCCTGATCTGCTCAAAGAATTCAGTTACACTCACAGAATGAGCATGAAAGTGCGGCACAAAACAACCAGCAGCAGCAGTGTATCGTCAAATAAACGACGAGCTATATTTACTAGTGATGAGAATGAAGAGTCAGAAGAAGGCACTTCTGAACCTTCAAATGAAGGCAGTGCTGAAATGCTTAAAGGAGTCCGTGAACAGACATCAGAAGAGGTCAGTGAACAAATTTCAGAAGAGGTCAGTGGTGAAACTTCAAAAGAAGTCAGTGGTGAAACTTCAAAAGAAGTCAGTGGTGAAACTTCAGAAGAAGTCAGTGATCAGCCTTCACATCAACATACAGAAGAAATGGATTATGTTGATGATGTCATTGTTTCTGAAACTGATGAGGAATGACGAGGCATTCATTATGAATGAAGAATCTTTTATTTCAGACTTACCATTTCAATAAATATTGATTTTTGCATATGAATTAAAAGTTTTTATAGTTTCATTAACAGTTATGATATATATTCGCTTGTACAAATATACTAGCTACATTACTAATTTTTTTCAAATATAACAGTTTTGTTATAACTGCCATGTCTCATAATATTAGTAATGCTTAGTAGTTAGTTAGTTTTTAAGATATGTACCTGATGTATTTAACTAGAGCTAATGTGACCTAAAGTGTTATTACAATAATACCCTCAGCAATTGTTTTTTTAACAGTCTATATTAGTTATACTGAGTTAGGGTCATTTTTTGATACTAAAATGAATTAAAGTAACTGTCTTAGGTAGGTTTATGAATTTCCATTAGGTAGAGAGATTGCCATCATTCAGTGTGTTCAACTCTTAGTGGAAATGTAACTAGGGTAAGTTCTGAGTTATCGGACTGTTGCACGTTTTCGGACACACAGAATCTGAAAAGTAATGCACTAATTATTATTTAACTTCTCCTTTAATTGGTATTTCAGATAGGGTTACCTGCAGGTATCAATTAACTGAATAATTATTGGTATCCATGATACCTGCAGGTAACAATTAATTAAATAATTATTGGTATCCATGATATCTGCAGGTAACAATTAATTAAATAATTATTGGTATCCATGATACTTGGTATCTATGATATCATCAATTAAAATAAAGCGAAGTTGAATAAAAAAAATTCTAGTGTTGGATAATGTGCACTGCCCAATAACTCAGTACTTACCCTATATGTCCATCTTAAAAGGAATAACAATAAAAATTTGTCTCATTTGAAAAGTGTATTCAATTAAGGCCATTTTGTACGAAAGTAAATCGAAAACAAAAACATACATATTTACAAAATCTACAAAAACAACTAAAACTGAATTCAAATTGAGGAAAGTATGAATCAAAATAGTTTGTATTGCATTCCTTTGCTATCTAGTCTAAATAATATTTCTACGTCAAACAAGGTTACTAGGTTACAGATCAGTTGAATAACTCTTTTTATCAAAAATAAATTAATGATATCTGAAGCATAGTGTTTTCTCTTAAAACTTCAACTAAAATCTACAGAGCAAGTGATGTCACCATTTTCTTAACTATATATCTATTCTCTACTTTACTTGATAGCTTGGAATGAGTCGCACCCACATGGTATAACTAACAATTAATGCTACTTTGGATGAGGTGAAAATAACTAGGGACACTCACAGTACTTGCAAAGTGGTTGCTAACATGGGTAGAGATTTCTAAAGGTCTACAGAAGTGGTTCTCAAAGTATTTTCCTCGCACACCCCTTGCTTTTCTCAGGCACCCCCTGAGCATTGAAAAGATACAATGATGAAGTATTTGGTTAGTTACTGTCATGTGAGAAATTAAGGAAAAGAATGTTCATTTACATTCTGCATGATATTAACAGCAAGAACATATAATGATCTAAAACAGCTATCCTAAGCACCCCTACGAACAATCCAGGCCCCCAAAGGGGTTCCGGACACCCCACTTTAAGAACAACTGCTCTAGAATGTTCACAGTGTCAACAACCACTTTGCAATATTCCCTGAAAGTAGATACTAAAGGTTCTAAATTAACGGATTTGTGAGTTATTTAACTACACAGTAGAACATCTCTACATGGAAATCCTCTATAGTGAACGTACAGTCCTGAGGAAGGAAGTAGCCTCTATAGTAAACAATTTTCTTTAGTTTTCTAAAACTGATGGCCATTTCATGGCAGACTGAAGAAAATTTGTTCACTATAGAGGCTACTTCCTTACTCAGAACTCTATACAGGACATCACTATAGAGTAGTTCTACTTTAGCTAGAATTCTCAGATGAAGCTACTAAAAATAGAAGAAAGTTCTGATATAAATTGTGTTCTTTGATGTTCCTTAAAGGCTAGGTATTTGTAACAGAGGAAGGTATTAGTGATAACACTTACAGATACTCACGGAGTATCCATTTCAATTAACTAGTGCAAAAAACAAACATTTTGAGCAGTATTGCTTTGAACAAAGTCCCCTAAGGAAATTATTGAGCTGTTAATTTTCAGATTGAAAAGCAAATTAAGAGTAGACTTAGCTTATCTTTTTAAACTATAATTTGAAAAATAGAACAATATAGACACAGTAAAGTAAATATGCCCATACAGTGAACCTCATAGCGTAATAATCACTACAGAAAATCATATAAATTCCTAAGGCGAATTTATGTTGAAATTAAAATCATTTGACTTTGGGTTTCTTACCTAACCTTATTTTAAATTGTACACTCAGAAATAATTACCAACATCATTTCCTATATTTTAGGGGCATATTTCTAACATTTGGATAGGTTTTTCCTGTTCTAAATATGTAAGTCCAATCTAAGTCTTTTCTAGATGTTCAGAATGACATTCCCCATAATATACACAGCGTCTAATTTAACTACTTACTATCGCACACTTTAGGACTTCTTTACGCTTGTATTACATCACTAAACTACGGAGATATTACATCACGATTGAGAACATCGAGTACATGGAGTATTGTGAAACATCTAGCTACGTGAGTCACGCCTTATCGGACGGGTACACATCTTCGATCATATGAGAAAAACATCATTATTATTTTAATGAGCATCCATGATACCAACAGGTACCATGGATACCCCTTGCTTTGTTCTGGCACCCCCTGAGCATTGTTTTGCATTGAAATATGTAAAGAGATAGCTACAATTAGAATATACTTGGTTACTAAGATGTGAGAATTTGAGATGAAAAAGTAAGGAATAGGAATGTCTTATTCCTATTCTGCATCACATTAACAGCAAGAAGATAAGAACAAAACTTAGAAGTCACGTAAAAAAACGTAAACAATCCAGCCCCCAAAGTGGTGCCAGGCACCCCAAATAAATAAACTATAGCTAAAATAAGTTATTTTAATTGGTATACCCATGCAAGTATAATGGATAATAATTTAAAAAAAAGAGTTGAATAAAAATTTAATATTTTTTATGATCGAAAATTTGTAACAATCCGCTAATTCGTCACTTGCCCTAGGTAATATAGAAGAGTAAATAGTTTGTTGAAGAAGTGACAGTTTACCCTGAAAAGTCAGAACTGAATGGAAATGCTTGTGACACAATTTAAGGTACAGTCCTTTTAATAATATTGAATAATCCTTTTTTTTATCAAGTAGCTAATTCTCTATTTCTTTCCTATTAGCTAATCCTTTTTTATATTAAGTAAGAGGCGACGTTAAATCCATACTCATCGTCAGGAGGCTGAATAAATGAGCCAGACTGAGTGTGAGACTCGTACTGCTTCGCCTCAACTGCCTCACCACTCACCACCTCCGTCACTATTTGTTTGGCTTTGAATGTAACTAAGGGGGCGAAAGAGTCTGTGTGAAGGGGGGAGAGGGTGTCGAACTTCCTTATCAGTTTATCCACTGGAAGGGAGACTTCATTGTTATCTTCTTCGTTATCAGTTGTTTCCGGTAAAGACATCAGCGCTCGTGACGGTAAAGGAGGAAGAGGTTTACGCTCATTGCGGTGTGTGGTTTGGGGGTGTGGTGGCCTGTGGTTCTTTGTGGTTAGTGTGGATGTGGTTCTAGGAGGTGGAGTGGGAGTAACCACATCTTCTCTTTTTGTGGGCGTGGCATTGACGTTGTATCGTAGAACTGCTGCGTGAGGGGGAGGGGTGGGGGGTATGGACATCTCTGAGAGATCCTCTGCTAGGAAATGGTTCTCGTTTTTATCTTTGAGGACACTTTCTTTAACTTTATCAACTTTTTCACTGCTCTTATCTTTAGTGAGTTTATCTTTGATTGCAGTTTTAGAAGAGGAGTACAGTAAGCCATTGGCTTTGGCTTTTTTGATGATGGAGGCAGTCAATTTGTTGTGTTTTCTTTTACTGGAGTACTGAAACTCTTCTCCTATTCCTAGCGTCAGTCTCGCTTTGGGTGGAACATTTCTAAGAAACTCTGCATCGGATTTTACTCTTTCTTCAGATTGGGACCTTTCTTTACTTTCCCCCTTCTTGGAGAAGTTGTCCTGACTTCGCATTCTACCTCTCACTAAATTATTATTGGTTTGATTGAGAGTTGCAGCTTTTAGGCAGTCGGGACATTCGTTGATTGGTGTGAATACTGCCTTGCTGGGGCCAAAATTAGCTTTGCTAGGGCCTAAATTACCTTTGCTGGGGCCTACATTACCTTTGCTAGGGTCTAAGGTATTTATGCTAGGACCAGCATTAACTCTAACATCTGTAAAGTTTTCATTGGGTATTTCCTCTATCGGTTTGTTGACAAAAGGTATATTTAAATTAGCAGTGTTTTGGCATGCGGTTTTGTTATCCTTTGAAATGTTTACAAAGAATTTATATTTTTCAGAGCAATTAGGATCGGTACATGGAATAAGACAATCTGTGCCATCCACACAGCCAGGTAAACTACACATTTCTCCTGTTTGAAGGGGCTTAGAAGACCTCTCTATTGTCTGATGTCTTGTGTCTAGTCCTAATGTTTGATGTTCGGTGTTCAGTGTCCTTTTTACAACCGTGTCCGTCACTGGTGGTTGGTTGTGTTTTGTTAAATGAGGAGGTCTGGTAGGTAAAGGAGGCGGTGGCGGTACATCAGATTGCCATTTCTCGCTCTTGTTACTGTAGAGAATAGATTCGTAAAGGTGATAGTGATAAAGTTGTTCAGGGTTGTTACTGCAAAGATGTTTGCAATGTTTACTTAAATTACTGGAGGTAGATGAAGTCTCTGTCAAATCTTCGAATGACCGGGAAGTTCTCAGAACTCTACTAGATTTGTTACTTTCAGAGGAGTTCACACTGACATTGTCTAAGTTTCTAAGGTAGTTTTCTTGTGTTTTAGCAGCAGTCTCTTCAACTGTGACATCAGGAGTGTGTGGGTATGGAGTGCCCCTCCGACACAACTTTCCTGGTCTCTTCCCTACTTTACACCGACTAGAGAGGGACAAGTCAGATGCAACGGAAGTGTTGTCGTTGTCGTTGATAGCAATGCACGTTGTAATGGTGTTGTTCGTTGAACTTGCAGTTCTAGAACTGTTAGAAGATTTAACACTAAGATGAGGACTACTGCAATCATCTCTACTCTCACACTTGGCTAAATTCTTAGACCAGTTGTTACGAGAGTTCATTTTAAAAGTAGACTCAAGGAGTTTTTGCAGCAAGAGGTTGGTTCTAACGTCACAGTTTTCTGAACCCTGTAGCAAGTGACTTAGATTTAGATTAGTTTGGGAGCAGCATGACGTACTGAAGCAGTGACAGGTTGGTTTGTTCACGATGTCAGACATGCAAGAGTGGTTGCAGTGAGTAACAGTAGCTTGGCAATGACTTGTGTGACTACAGACACATGATGTCTGCTGTCTAAAGCAACTGCTGTTCTCTTCTTTAGTTCGTTCATCATAAGCGCAGTGACGTTGAACGGTTTTCTCGTCTCTGGTGCGACTTCGGCCTCTGCATTGGTTCCCTGAAAAAAAATTAGGTTAGAATTCAGATAATTAGGTTAGAATTCAGATAATTAGGTTATAGTTCAGATAATTAGGTTAGAATTCAGATAATTAGGTTAGAATTCAGATAATTAGGTTAGAATTCAGATAATTAGATTATAATTCAGTTAATTAGGTTATAATTCAGATAATTAGGTTATAATTCAGTTAATTAGGTTATAATTCAGATAATTAGGTTATAATTCAGTTAATTAGGTTATAATTCAGTTAATTAGGTTATAGTTCAGATAATTAGGTTATAATTCAGATAATTAGGTTATAGTTCAGATAATTAGGTTATAATTCAGATAATTAGGTTATAATTCAGGTAATTAGGTTATAATTCAGATAATTAGGTTATAATTCAGATAATTAGATTATAATTCAGATAATTAGATTATAATTCAGATAATTAGGTTATAATTCAGATAATTAGGTTATAATTCAGATAATTAGGTTATAATTCAGATAATTAGATTATAATTCAGATAATTAGGTTATAATTCCTATGATTTCAGGTGAGATAATTAAAATGAAAAGTATTCCCGCAAACTTACCGTAAACTTAATCCTTAGTAAGCATGAAATGAAACAATCAATTAGTACAATGAATTAGTTTTAGATTTTGTTGATTATTCGTGAGTTGTAAATGTAGTTACCTCTCAATCCGTGAGGTGGACGGGGTGGTCTAGAAGGCGAGATATCCTCTGGGGCGCTAAATCCTTGGTAAGTTTGTTGAGAATGCGCTATGGAAGGGGAAACTTCTCGAGGTCTTTCTAGAGATTGAAATTTAGAATCATCATTAGTTGCAGTCAAAAGAGCGTCAATTTCCCTCTCCAAAAGAGCTAGCTGAGAGGAAGAGGAATTCTCGTCGAAGTCCATATCTGTCTGGTCAATGCCTCGTGGTGACAGAGTGTCTCCGGAAGAATAGGCTCCGCCAGGCGAAGAATGACGCGAATACGGTACACCGGAACTCGTAAGCGATCCAGTGGACGACATGTGTGGCGAGTTTCTCAAAGTTCTTCTTGATGTGCCCATAGCTGTTGGAGATGATCTGGAGCCTATCGATGCACTTCTCGGTCTAGAGCCATGAGCAGAACTACTTCTCGGTCCTGGTGAGATGGATGGACGTCTCTGAAAGACATTTGGACTGGTGGAAGATTCCATGTCTTCGTAGTACGAAGGGTCTGATCCGATTCTAGCTCCTCTGGACATAACTCTTGTGCCCATTGTTATACGAGCACGTGGAGATGTGATGCCACTTGAAGAGGAACGTAAGTATAGTGTTTCGTGGTACACCGAATCTGATAAATCAGGAGTGGGACAAGCACTCTTGTACCCACTGTCGATGCTATTGGTACCAGCATAGCCTCC
Source organism: Caprella mutica (assembly GCA_947561585.1). NCBI lineage: Eukaryota > Metazoa > Arthropoda > Malacostraca > Amphipoda > Caprellidae > Caprella > Caprella mutica. The sequence continues at coordinate 33,313 of CANNZV010002027.1, read as the reverse complement.
GCAGGAGAGAGCGTCCATGCACGATGGAACTTGTAAACCTCCCATGTTAGGTGCGGGGGAAATAAGCTGAGAGTAGTTTCTACCGGCAGGTGCGGGGCCAGGTGGATGGTGTTCATCCGACTCCCCACCACTGATGGTAGAGTTACTCCTTCTTCCCTCTTGTATACTTCTGATGGTGGCGACTAGGGGGGTGTCACTGCAAGCCCCGCCACTGCTGCTGATGTCATCCCTACTGCCACTGCTTCCACCTCCGCCAGAATGGTCGTGTCTTCGACGCCTTGTTCTAGCACTCATTTTTTTCCTGTTTTGTACAGTAGTGTGGTATGAAGGGGCGGGGGGAGGGGGTGAACTAGACTGCGCGAACAGTGGTACTGGCGGCTGTTCTGAATGTAATGGCTGTTGCTGCTGATGTTCTATGAATTCTTCAAATGTGGCGTACATGTGCCATATTTGACGAGTGAAATCGTCTCCTTGGACAGACAGCTCCGCCTGCAATGTGAAGCAAAAATTACAATTAGTCATATAACTAATAATCATTAGCATTGTAAATCAACAGATATTCTTGCAAATTAATCGGTTATCTCATTACGACATAAATAATTAAATCTAAAGTAGTTTTAAAACGTAATTAAGTTTTGACTTTTTAACGAATAACTGGAATAAAAATATATTCACAATCTTGTGTTTACTGTACAATTTTTACTTTCAGTTAACTAAATCATAAATCAGTATGAGGAATAAAATGATTGCTCAATACTAATAAAATATTCATCATCTAATGAAGAACTTTCGCCATGAAAACAAAGGCCAAGAGGTTAGGCAAGTAGGTTGGTCATTGTTCAACCCTAGTGACTCCAGGGGTTAGGCACTGACCTACCAATCGGATAAAAGAATAAACATCTTGCTGCTATTATCTTATAAGCTTCTGATAGCTTTTACGGTATCTTCTGAAAAGATTTAAACTAAGAATGGCAAGTATTAACCTTTAAAAGGGTGAAAAAGACGCACAAGCTGAAATAGATAGCAATGGAATATCCATCTAATAAACATACATGGTGAAATATGCATACCAATGGTAAATGAATAAACGGAATAACAGTTTAGGTGTACCAATAAGGTAGCATTGAAAGTTATAAATTACACACTGGCTATAATGAGGCCTGATATTTATGCCTGTGGAGGTAGCAATTGCCTGGGGCATAGTCCACCCTTTCCACATAACTTAGGGTCACACTTGTGTGCAAACATTAAATATCCCTCCCATGCCTTACTTCAAAAGTTATTTATTAAGCACTGGCAATGTAGTGCGAGAAGAGTAATGGTCTTACATCTCTAAGCTTCGTATTAGTGTTTCTTACAACTGTAAGAAATTTGTGAGTTTAGAGTAATTCCTTTTAGGGTGGTGCTATAATACCGTACGTAAGAAGATTTGGCAGGAGCTTATTCACACTTCTTATTCTGATTTATGTATCCTATGTTTTTGAGAAAGCTGCCAAATACATGAGCTATTGGGAATGCTTTTATTATGGTCTAACAAGCTTTACTGAAGTTATTACTCATGTGGTTATTGTAACTGTGGTTAGGCGAGATAGTGCGCGTAGTAGTTTGAGGTAGCATGCGAGATAGTGATAATTGGCCTACCGAGCTGAACCAGTGTGCCATACAAGCTGCAAGAGACACTGTACAACAACACATACCAACTTTCATTGCAGTCTTTTTGTACTCGTGGAACAAAGATATCACCTCAGGGGCTCAGCAAGTTCATCTAAAAAATAAGCTACTGTTACCATCAGTGCGGGGACGCATCGCTGCGCTTGCCTGGAATTTGCGGCAGTGTTTATTTTGCGTATTTGCCAGGCAGGGCAACGACTTGCGTATCAAGAATTCGTTCGGATAATTCCTCCAATGAAATGGAACATGTATTTAACATAGTGCTAGGACTGAGAAGGATACACCGAGTACAATATTCTCAGCATTTGCCATCCATATTGGACAATGCTAAGCGATACATTGTGAAGAAAAAACTAAATGTCATCTATACAATTTCTTGTTCTGAATCTACATGATTTATGAAGAATGCTAATGAAGTTTCCAATAAGGCAGTTCCTAAGTTGTGTCCCTAAACAGGTCTTTTGAATATAATTCGTACTGCCAACACTTTCATTTATCCCTATGCACCAGACTGAAGTAAGTGGGTCTCTATGGAGCACATATCCTTAACACTGATCTTTCTCAATAGGGACGACGAGGCTATGCTAATAATTAGCAGTCATCTCACAACTCACCTAAACATTGACAATTATAGCGAACCGAAATTGAATTTCTCTCCTGCAAATCGTTGCACAGATCCATCAATGTTTAATAAATAATCTCATCCTAAGATATCTCTGACAAAGTTATTGCTCATCAGAATTCAGTAATACAGAAATATTATTAATCGAATGGCAAAAAATATACTTTCACAATTGCAGTGCAGAAAATGCAGCTCGTCTAAAGACAGTATATATCTACTGGCGCCCATATACACTGCATTGTAGTCTGCTAAATGATATTTGCTCTATATTATGTACTGTCCAATTCAATTAATTAGCAATCCTGAATTCATGAATAATTTAAATGACTTCTAAAATACCAGACAGGTATTAGTTTATTCGAATAGAGAGCAGTTGAATTCTATCAGGACATCATATGCATTTATCTGAATCACTATTCACAAACTACTTCGATTCAATAAAATAGCGATACAATTCCATATTCTCATGTTTATAATTGCGTTATTTTTTACCTTCGGGTAGCTACTTCAAGCCAGCGTGTTTGCGGTCAGAGTAAGCTACACTAATATTGGTTCCAGCTAAATCTCTGCCTGCAGCTTTTCATCAGATGAAGTCAGCAGCTGGATTCTCCCATGAAGATATTTAATTCAGGAAGAGGCTCATCTAATTGTTAGTGTGTCCCGCGGCAACAGCCTCGGGACTGACAACCCAATAATCAAAACTGGGTTACCCAATATTTCACTTACTGGTGAGATTCACCAGCAATTTCCTGGGTCAGAGCAATTTAAACGTTCAAGATCTCTTCAATTCTTCGATTAGATGATAGGCTCAATTAATTAGTCTGATCAATTACCTAACAATTTTTGCCTCAAAGTGAGATGTCATCGACTACTTTCACTGCTAATCATTTGCTATTTTCCATACCAGATAGAAACTCTTGGGAAATTGCTTTCTGTTCACAATCTAGACTAGAGGCTTCAGAACATGTAGACTAATGGCAAGTTATTAACAACAGTAAATACGCTCGAAAATGCCCTACAGCATGTCTACCCTCATTTACATTCTCATCGATAATCCTAACTAAACTGCAAATTATCAAGATATGAATCTAGCTTGATGTTTTAGGTCCTCTCTTCGAAATAAGTTTGTAATTTAGCACATAGTAGTAGATGTGGTATGAAGGAATTCTATCCACTGTAGATGAACCAGATGGAAATGTGGTAGGTTCTGATCTATGCAACGGCAAATATCAGACGTAATTATATGTCACATATCTTCTATTTCCTCAATAAATATTTCCAAATGATATTCACAGAGCTAGAAAACAATTCTCATCTGCACGCTACTAATATTCTCTCTCACCATAATTTTGATATCGCCCTCGGCATCATCTCATAATATTCTCGCTGCTACCTGCCATATTATTATAGACTGCTTCGCTTCTCAACCAATTGAAGTGAATGTAATCTTGTCTACATATTCTAATTTGCTAACCTTAGCTGCATTGTCAGGGTGCATTGCTGTTTGGTTAGGGTTTGCTATGGTAAATATGCTCAATCTCCTTTCTCTTAAGTACTTCCCAATGGTTAAACACACACTGTAAGGTCTAACCTGACAACAGTCGATATTACAACATTTTACTGTTGTTTCACAATATCAAATCGATTATACAGGCTGCGAGTGTTTCTTTTTTTTCTAGATAACTATTACGTCAACTCTAGAAGTTCTATTACCTGCACCACATTAATGGCATCAATTACATGAATACACAGCGGATAATAATCACTGTACGCTGTGTCGTGGTGAATTGCGTTAATAACAAAACCTTAGGTTGTTTTATCGCAAAACATAGCAAGCTGAGACATCGTAATGTACAAAAAACTTCATAATAATGCATAAATAAAAACTCCTTTTAACGGCAAGATGAAAAATAAACTTCATTTTAAAGTTAATTTTGACTAAACTATCAGCAATAGGAGCTATGACCGAGAAAATGAATGCCAATTGTGATTTTAGTTAAAGAACTCAAACAGAAAAGATTCATTTAATTGATTTAGTAGGGGTTTAACCTCTGCTTTAACCAAATGCCATATCGCTTACGTCAAAAGGAAATTAAATACAAGGGACTAGAGGAAGAAAAGTGGATCCATTAGCAAAGTTACCTAGCAACCACCAGTCAGTGACAATGCTCATGGATGCAGAAAAGCTATGAAAATATATTCTTATGTGAGCTTTAATTCAATACTATGTATGTAGAGCAAACATTGAAATGGGGTAACATCACAGCTAATGCTTTGGTGCTAACAAATCTCTACTACCCCTCACATTTGTAATAGTGGGTATTTTTCCGCTAGAAGTTGGTAACTCGTTCATTGATTAGTTGAAATGAGTTAGTGGTGTGGCGCAGTGAAATGATGTATGTGATATAATTGCTAGACTTTTGGTAGAGAAATAGGCACCATTTGATGGTGAAGGTGAAGAGAAATGCTATGGTAAGATGGAACACTAAATCAAACAGAGGAAAAGCTATACACTGCAGTTAGAAAGAGACTGCAGTTACAGAGAGAGACTGTAACTGCAGTTAGAAAGAGACTGCAGTTACAGAGATAGACTGCAGTTACAGAGATAGACTGCAGTTACCGAGTTAGACTGCAATTACAGTTAGACTGCAGTTACGGAGATAGACTGCATTGAGAGAGACTGCATTTACAGTTAGACTGCAGTTACCGAGTTAGACTGCAGTGAGAGAGACTGCAGCTACAATTAGACTGCAGTTACCGAGTTAGACTGCAGTTACCGAGTTAGACTGTAGTTACCGAGTTAGACTGTAGTTACCGAGTTAGACTGCAGTTACCGAGTTAGACTGCAGTTACCGAGTTAGACTGCAGTTAGAGAGAGGCTGCAGTTACAGTTAGACTGCAGTTACACTTAGACTGCAGTTACCGAGTTAGACTGCAGTTACCGAGTTAGACTGCAGTTACCGAGTTAGACTGCAGTTAGAGAGAGGCTGCAGTTACAGTTAGACTGCAGTTACACTTAGACTGCAGTTACCGAGATAGACTGCAGTTACCGAGTTAGACTGCAGTTACCGAGTTAGACTGCAGTTAGAGAGAGGCTGCAGTTACAGTTAGACTGCAGTTACACTTAGACTGCAGTTACCGAGTTAGACTGCAGTTACCGAGTTAGACTGCAGTTAGAGAGAGGCTGCAGTTACAGTTAGACTGCAGTTACACTTAGACTGCAGTTACCGAGATAGACTGCAGATAAAGTTAGTATGGAAATCAATTCAAGGAAAGACAATTTCAGTGAGAAATATAGAGAAAATATCTTGAGAATAACATAATTACAAAATCTTGAATTAGGACGAATACGCAGTACCTACTATAATTATTATTCCGAGACCACATTATTACCTGAGAAAACAATTAGAAATAGGAAACAAAATCGAAAAAGGTTAGCAAGACATGTCATACGATGTTGTACATAGAAAACAACTCTGTGAGAAACATACATATTATGAATACATACAAAGTCAATATAGTTCAATTAGCATTTTTTATAATTAATTTAGATTGCCGCAAGATATGGCCTCATCATTTAAAGAATGATAGTAGTTTATTCCTAGATAATTTGAGCTATTTTGTTAATTAGATCTATTAAACAGAGGAATGCGTATTAATAACTAACTGATTTCTAGTGTAATAATCATGATTTTATAAATTTCTACAGATCTATTAATAATAGTTCAAATATATACCAGCAATATGTCATCATCTAAATTGAGGTGCAAGGTCTTGTATGAATAGATGCATGTTTGTTGAAAAGGCAAATCTGCTAATTTAAGAAGAAACAACTGTGTTTTCTATGTTCCATGACATTGATAGGTGTTAAAATACACCTCTGAAGCATAACTTAGGTATGGATGTATAAAGGACACTACAAATGTGTAAAAAAAATTAAACAAATGTGGTTAGAGATTGTTTACTCAATGATGCCTATATTTAGTAATACTTATATAAACATTTAGATATATTGTTTGCTATATAGTTTATATGAGATACAAACATCCAATTGCTATCTAAGTGAAGTCCTGAACATTGATGCTTTCGACAGGAGTTATCTGATTGAAGCTCGTACAAATATTTCGAATTTTTATGTTTTCTTTCATGAAATGATCATATGATATAATTGATATTTGCCAACATTAATTACTAGTTTATTATCATTTAACAAATTGTGGAGATTTGTCAACTCATAATTGATGCAATTGTGAAATGTTTGATGCTGATCACTGTCAAAAGATGTGACAACGTGCTGTCAGTCGTCAGCATAAAGTATAAACTTAAACACTTTCAAGTAATTAACTATGTTACCCATGAATAAAAGAAATAATAGGGGGCACATGATTGATCCCTGGGGCAGGCACTCCACGCGTTATCAGCTTTAGTGAGGAGCATGTATCACTAGAGACGAACTGGTAGTGATTAGAGAGACAGACCGTAAAAATTTATATGCAACTCCCTATAGACCATAGAGATGTAATTCGTAGAGTAGTATATCATGATTTACGCTGTCGAAAGCCTTTCCAAAGTCTAAAATAAGGAAAACACATACTTCACACTATCTAACTCCCCATACATATAGTTTGCTATGTCAAATCTAGACATGAAACTAGTTGTTTATTTCTCTCAAATATTTCACTGTAGTTTGGGAGATTTGACACAGGTCTATAATTAGAAGTGTTAGTTTTGTTAAGAGAGATGTTTAATAATCTCAATTGAATAAGTTTCGCTTCACGATGGCACTTTTAAGGGAATTTATTACGTTGATTACATCAACAGGAGAACTGACGAAAAAAAGAACGATAGTAGATATAATTGCCCCTGAGATGAGTGTTGGAATTAACTCGGCTGGGTGGTACAGAATCACAGATATCTTCACCTATCCTAGTGAAATAGTCGTTTGAAGCTGATACAAAATAATTATCTCAGACTATCTCATTTTCACCAATTATTAGTTTCTTAATATCAGTCCCTTTCGAAGAGTGAACCGATTTTCTTTCCAGGTTGCACGGCTATTTGTTCGGTAATCCCCAAGCTTCTCTTCAAGGTACTCAACCTTTTCTCTTCTTATCACTCGATTCACTTCATTTCTGTACCCATTGTACTGCTTTGAGAATATTACAAATATAACTATATAAGGGAGAATATCTTGGAAATTATAGGGTATTGTTTACACTGTTAGGGTGTAGAAAAAAAGGCTCTCGACACTTTTCAGGCTACATGCTATACAAGTGTTAAGTGTACCTTTTAAGCAAGTGTTTAATGCGACTTCTAAACAAGTGTTGTGCGCCTTTACAAGCAAACTCCTTAATATGCGTCCTTTTTTTCCTATTAAAGGTGATTGTAGTGGCAAAGTGCGCCCCTCTGTTTTCCTGGGCAATTACCGCACAGATCACAAGATAACAGAGGCAATTAAAAGTGGCGCTCTCTCCCGATAGATAATTTATCAGATGGTATCGGGGACATGTCTTGTAAGGGAAGGGAGAAAATAAAGGAGTGAAGAGGGGGAACTGTAGAGAAAGGGGTAAATGTAGTCAAGAAAATGTTAAGACGCAAAAACTAATAAAGAAAGTGTAAAAAGATACGTGAAAAGAAACTGTGCTAGATGAACACTGTGTACTGTGTAGGTAGTGATTATTACACATAGAGGTTATATATAACATTAAAATTTTCCCATCAGAGGTGAAACATACAATAATTTGATACACAATTTGAGACAAACTATTCAGTCGTTCATTTTTTCCATGTCTAATCATTCCGAGGAATAATTGAGCAGCAATGAGATTAGCTCGTTAACTGTGTCAGAATGAATCCTGTCGACATTTAGTAGTAGCTATTTGCAACCACAGAGTCTCGCAACTTCTTCACAACAAGAGGATACTCATCCTAATTAATAAACCCCACCAATTAGCCATGCAATCCAACACATAACTGACTAATTAGTAGCTAAACCTGTTATGCCAAGATGAAGAGAATTGGTGGATGATTATTTACTATAATTCGTAGCATAGCAGATTATACCAACCTCTACTCCTGTTGTAATGGCAATAAGTCTCAACTGAGAGAAGCCTATGTCCCGAGGCGCTGCCTCTACTTTTACCCAAATAGTTGGGCAGAAAGCGTCTTGGCGTACAGACTTGGTAGGAAATAGCCGCACACGTCAGCGTACAGCAACACGGTCAGAAATGGGACTGGTGTGTTATTATCCTAATTGGATGGGGTGGTGTAAAGACAGTACTTAGCTATGGTCAATACTGATGTCTTGGAGTACTATCAGAGAAAGGTGTTATACTACAATAAGATACACCAAAGATATTATACTACAATAAGATACACCAAAGATATTATACTACAATAAGATGCACCAAAGAAATCATACAACAAGAAAATACCAAAGAAATCATACAACAAGAAGATACCAAAGATATCATACTACAAGAAGATACCAAAGATATCATACTACAAGAAGATAAGCCACTCACCGCATTAGTTACGGTTTAAAAATATATTTTAAAAACTAGCCGCTGCTATGATTAAACAATTAGTTTTCATTATCTGATGTGAACAACAGACACAATTTGAAGAAAGAATATTTAAAACAACAAACAAGTTTAAAAGTTTCTTTACACTGTTTAAACTTTTAATCAACACTAAATATGGCGGTTGCGTAGCAACGGGTAGAAGACACTTTGAAATGCATGTGGAAGCACGGCGCACTTTTGAAACCAGAAATTAGATACCGAGAGTGGTGCATATCATGTAGTATAATATCTTTGGTGCATCTTATTGTAGTATAATATCTTTGGTGCATCTTATTGTAGTATAATATCTTTGGTGTATCTTATTGTAGTATAATATCTTTGGTGTATCTTATTGTAGTATAATATCTTTGGTGTATCTTATTGTAGTATAATATCTTTGGTGCATCTTATTGTAGTATAATATCTTTGGTGCATCTTATTGTAGTATAATATCTTTGGTGTATCTTATTGTAGTATAATATCTTTGGTGTATCTTATTGTAGTATAATATCTTTGGTGTATCTTATTGTAGTATAATATCTTTGGTGTATCTTATTGTAGTATAATATCTTTGGTGCATCTTATTGTAGTATAATATCTTTGGTGTATCTTATTGTAGTATAATATCTTTGGTGTATCTTATTGTAGTATAATATCTTTGGTGTATCTTATTGTAGTATAATATCTTTGGTGCATCTTATTGTAGTATAATATCTTTGGTGTATCTTATTGTAGTATAATATCTTTGGTGTATCTTATTGTAGTATAATATCTTTGGTGTTTCTCACTTCAGAATGATATCTTTGGTGTTTCTCACTTCAGAATGATATCTTTGGTGTTTCTCACTTCAGAATGATATCTTTGTTGTTTCTCACTTCAGAATGATATCTTTGGTGTTTCTCACTTCAGAATGATATCTTTGGTGTTACTCACTTCAGAATGATATCTTTGGTGTCGGTATGGTCAGACAGATGCCTTAGGTAATACCAAGTCATCCTACTACCTAGATTTAGGTAGTAGGATGACTTGGGTAATACTAAGACATCCTACTACCATCTAGGTAATAGGACAAGGGACATCTGTGTGGATTGCACCAATCGCACCATTGAAATATCTAGATGAATGGCTCATCAGTCTCACATGACATCTGATTGTTGTTGCTGAAGGTATGAGCGATGTCATTATATTACCATTGAATTTAATGAACATTTGACAGTCTTCATGATGTGATGGATCACTAGGTATATCGCTAGGTATATCACTAGGTAGCTATATCACTAGGTATATCACTTGATCCTCTCTTCACCAGTTAGATCACTAGGTATATCACTTGGTCCTCACTTCACCAGTTAGATCCTCACTTCACCAGTTAGATCCCCTCTTCACCAGTTAGATCCCCTCTTCACCAGGTAGATCCCCTCTTCACCAGGTAGATCCCCTCTTCACCAGGTAGATCCCCTCTTCACCAGGTAGATCCCCTCTTCACCAGGTAGATCCCCTCTTCACCAGGTAGATCCCCTCTTCACCAGGTAGATCCCCTCTTCACCAGGTAGATCCCCTCTTCACCAGGTAGATCCCCTCTTCACCAGGTAGATCCCCTCTTCACCAGGTAGATCCCCTCTTCACCAGGTAGATCCCCTCTTCACCAGGTAGATCCCCTCTTCACCAGGTAGATCCCCTCTTCACCAGGTAGATCCCCTCTTCACCAGGTAGATCCCCTCTTCACCAGGTAGATCCCCTCTTCACCAGGTAGATCCCCTCTTCACCAGGTAGATCCCCTCTTCACCAGTTAGATCCCCTCTTCACCAGTTAGATCCCCTCTTCACCAGTTAGATCCCCTCTTCACCAGTTAGATCCCCTCTTCACCAGTTAGATCCCCTCTTCACCAGTTAGATCCCCTCTTCACCAGTTAGATCCCCTCTTCACCAGTTAGATCCCCTCTTCACCAGTTAGATCCCCTCTTCACCAGTTAGATCCTCTCTTCACCAGTTAGATCCTCTCTTCACCAGTTAGATCCTCTCTTCACCAGTTAGATCCTCTCTTCACCAGTTAGATCCCCTCTTCACCAGTTAGATCCCCTCTTCACCAGTTAGATCCCCTCTTCACCAGTTAGATCCCCTCTTCACCAGTTAGATCCCCTCTTCACCAGTTAGATCCTCTCTTCACCAGTTAGATCCTCTCTTCACCAGTTAGATCCTCTCTTCACCAGTTAGATCCTCTCTTCACCAGTTAGATCCTCTCTTCACCAGTTAGATCCTCTCTTCACCAGTTAGATCCTCTCTTCACCAGTTAGATCCTCTCTTCACCAGTTAGATCCTCTCTTCACCAGGTAGATCTTTACTTTTAAGCATGGTAACAGTCTCTACTCATTTTAGGACTAACTCCCTATAGCCAGTATATGACAGGTAGTGACCAATGGTGTCTCTACCTTGTGTATATCTAGTATCTAACCAATAGTGTATCTACCCAATAGTGTATCTAACCAATAGTGTATCTAACCAATAGTGTATCTAATCAATAGTGTATCTACCCAATAGTGTATCTACCCAATAGTGTATCTAACCAATAGTGTATCTAACCAATAGTGTATCTAATCAATAGTTTATCTACCCAATAGTGTATCTACCCAATAGTGTATCTACCCAATAGTGTATCTAGCCCATGTATCCAAGAATTACTCTAAATTGTAGAAGCGTAATGTTTTTAGGTAATTTTTTGCTTTAGGTCCGACTCTGATTTTCGAAATTTTAACACTTAATATAGGTAAAAGGAGCCACTTTGATGCGGTTCGTTTTCGAGATAGCGCAATAAAGTTTCCAGTATGTTAGTTAGGTTAAGTTTCGGTGTCTGTATTTTACACAGAGCATCACGAGTACGTAAATCGGGAGACTGTGGTGAAGTCTTCATTAAACAATCATGAGGTTTGCAGTAGCTACGACAAACTAGCGGATACAACGATCTACATGAATTAAAGGATTCAAGTCACTAAGATTTCATGTCAAAATAATTTAAAAGGCGGAAAAGACCCATGCTGTCTAAAAGCCTAATGTTATTCTTTTCAGCAACAACAAATGCTGGCTATTCCAAATAAAAACTCTTAAAATGACTCCTTCAAACTATAGTAAGTGTTAAAATATCGTAAATATGACTAATAGACTAATAACAACACAAACAATAGAGAGAGTTTCACTAATTCATACATCACTAATTAATTGTGAAGATGCAAACAATAATGACTGTATTTTTGCACTATAAATATATATTAAATTTTATAACTTGGTGAGGGGTAAGTTACGAGTTATCGGTCAGTTACACATTTACGGACATGAGAAAAAAATATTCTTTGGCCTCCGTGAAACCAACGTAAACAACTGCTATTTTAATTGGTATCCATGATACATGTAGAGTGTAGGTATCACGGATACTAATTAAAATAACAAGTTCAAATCTTAAATTAGGTATATCTAAGTATATTTTTTCTTACATGTCCGAAGATGTGCAACTGTCCAATAATGCATAACTTCCCCACACTATCAGTGATGAGTACTAGGGGTATATACTCAATTACCGACTCACACTAATATCAGTTAGCACGGTGTCATTAGTTGTTAATTAGGTATATACCATATAATGATAAGGTAATTAGCATCACATTATCTTCATTAGGTAATTAATTGGTTGTAATTAACGGTATGAAGAATAAGAAGTAGGTACCTACTCCATCTAATTTAAATGCACCATAAAGTAGAGTGCGAGAAGAGGTAGGCAATACATGCAAAGTAAAGAGGTAGGCAGGCAGAGTACCTAAGGTAAAACATCACCAAACATACCATTAATAGAACTAATATCTTCAGGAGACAGATTCTACAAATAAAACAGTTGTAGCCTAGGGTGAGTTCTTAATTATCGGACAGTTCCACATTTTCGGTCATATTAGAAAAAACTATATAATAATGATTACTTTACTCAATCTATCCTGTACCCTACTGAAATAATTATTATTATATTGTTTTTTCTTGTATGACCGGAAATGTGGAACTGACCGATAATCAAGAACTTAGCCTAGTGATAGTACCTAACACGTTTTTAGATTTAGTCACTTCTTTTCCTCGTTTAATTAGAAAATGACAGCATTTGTTAGTTGTGACACCAGATAAATCAATGGCAATCACTACTAATTAATTCAGCTCTACATTACCTAGTTAGTGCCTAGTGGGTAACTACACAGTTATCGGACACCAACATATCATCGACCATAAACCTAACATACCAATTAAAAAAGAAAGTTTAATAATATTTATTAGACATTTGATACTGTTATTACCATAGTACCTAAATAATAATATTTATTTACTTTGGTTATTACTGGATGAAAAATTTAGTCGAAGATGTGTTAGTGTCCGATAACTTGTTACTTACCCTATTGCTAATTTGTATTGCAGGTAGGTAACTAGTGCTATAATTACCTATTGTGACTCCATGTCTCTTTCTAACAGTAGTTAGCAATTCACTGTTATAACCACACTGTAAAAAATGACACTGCCAAATAACCATTAAAATGTCAGGTAAAAGTAGTATTAGGCATCACTAGAGCGACACACACCCTCACTCTAACAACTCTCAAGCAACACTAAAAATATAAAGTGATTGCACTGACCCGCACTATAGAGAATATACAAAGTAGTGACAATCAAGTTATTTGTGAACGTGACGTCAACAGGGCAACGCTATTAACTTGAAAATTAGGGGTTGAGCAATTATATAACTGAATAATTTCATTACTATTTTCCTATAATGGCAATAAATAAACAGTATTTGTAACTATACACTCTTCGATATCCGTAAATTTGATTTTAGAATGTTGCTGTGATGACGTCACGTACACAAAACAAATCGATGTCTCTACAGCATTTATTCTATATACAGTGATTGACCCGGAGCAGCTTCCTAAAAAAACAGTAGTGACTCTAGAGTGTCTATGACGTCATCAAAACAATACACATATACAAATTTAGGGGCATAGAATAGCTGAATAGATTTATTACTGTTGAACTGACAATATCTATTGAGTTTATATAACTTTACTGACTTTAACTACCTTAAATATCAGATTAAACTGTTGCTGTGATGACGTCATGCTCACCAAACACCTCCATTGTCACTACCGTGAATAATAATGGAATACCTGTCACCTTACCTATTTATTACTAAAATTAATATAATTATTAACTCTAGCTAATTTCATACTTTCGTACAAATGTTGTACACAATGAGTTAAGGTGAGTTATGGTGAGGTTTACGAGTTCCAGTGGCATTATCAATTGCATGGAATGTTCAAAAGAAAACGCATTAGAAAATTAGAATAGAAATGAGTGCATTATTAAAGCATCACAATTCCTAAATTTTGCTCTCAATTGTTGTCTAGAATTTGGAGAAAGTTATTTCTATTAATATGCATTTAGATCAAATATATGCTGCTAGTGGTTATCATTCTATTGAAAGTTGAAAATATGTACTGTATCTATTGACAACTAGTTTATTATATATATACACGCTATCTGGGCCATTATATAATTATGTGTAAGTAACTAGTTTCTTATATGGTTACATAGGTGATATGGCTACCTTATTATACTACGTACTAGGTATTGAGAAACATACTAGGCACTAAAAAACTTGTAGAGGTACCTAGGTAGGTAATTACCTAGTATAATGGGTAGCTAGGGAACTGACCTAGCTAATATATAATGGTTGTGTAACGTAGCTAATATATAATGGTTCTATAATGTAGCTAATATGTAAGTAATGGTTTTTTTAATGTAGCTAATATATAATGATTGTATAACGTAGCAAATACTGAGTTCCGCAACTATATTGAGCCTTCCTTTTATTTCGAAATTTCTCGATTCAAATGATAATGTAGGTAAAAGGCTAATTTTAACATTCACTACTGTAATCCTTACCATCTTTAACACAATTATTCAATGTGATCACCCCTTCTTTTCAATAATTTTTGAGACCCTCATGCGAAAAAGTGAACAACTCATCTTTATATCATAGGTGCGAGATTCCGGAATGGTTTTTGAATTTCTGTCTTAGTTACCATTAGGGTGGTGTTTAACGTTAGACTGTCCTTCAATCAAACTAATAAGTTACTAATAGTCACAAACATTCAGATCTAGGGAGCTACTTGGCCAAATGTTCTTCAAGTTACGCAAGGAAAGATTCTACTTCAGAAAAGTCTGGACTTGTTTTGCATCATGCGCTTGCGAAGAATCTTGAACAAACAGGACTTTGGTAGCATTTAGTTCCTACGAATCCAGGGCACCAAAACAGCATTCATAATCTTCAAGTACTCCGCTGTGTTGATTTTAAGGCAAACTTTGATGAAATGAGAAGGCATCACCTTGCCATCATTTGCCACGGTAGCAGAAATCACAAGAGAGGTAGGAATTATACCTGCTTTGCATCACTGAAGGAACTTCTGAAGTGTCACAGACAACAACTTACAGTTCTGGCGATTTGAAACCTCGACATGTACTTTTCATCATTGACAAAAATGTGAACATGTCCTCCTTCGGTTTTGAGATGTTTGGGCATCTTTCACCGCTGACTAGCTACTTTTGAGTGACAGTGAAGAGGTTTCGGTGTCTCGTAACAAGGTTTTCATTGACTTTCTGCTGGTGGTGTTGTGGGTACATAACACTAGGTCTTTTTGCCAATTTTGATACCGACTGAGTTGGGTCTTCCTTCAACGACTTCTTTAGATTATTCACAAAAGTTTAATATCGCTTTCGTTCATTTCGAGGGCATTGATGATTTTTTTTTCAACTTTATCCTCGGCATCAAACTTGACCACTACCTACTCGATAAATGACATAAATTGTCGTCTTTGCGTGATCAGTACTTTTAAAAATGTCCTTAGGAGATTTCCCTCATCTCATTCTGCCATGTTTAACGAAACCTAATATATAATAGTATGTATACTATACTATCATTATACTATCTTTTGGAATGTTGTTTTGATATTATTTGAAAAAAAAAATTAAAACAATATTATGTTCAAAAAGACTTCATTTTCCCAATGAGGGTAGTTTTAATTTGTTTTGATATATCTATTAATACAATCTATGAAGGATGTACTAGCAATTTGTTACAATAATGTGTAGTGCAGGACTCCAATTTCAGGCAGCATTACTTTATTGTAAATAGACACCATTGTTTTTTACTCTCCTTTCTACCGGTTTACATTGCCCCATATATTGACTTAGTATTCTGACCCACAGCTTGACTTACTTGACTTATTGCTCGACTCATTACTTGGTCAACTTTAATTCTTGCTTTACAGTTAGAAATTTAAAAAAAATCTGTTTTTTTTTTATTAAAGAAGAAATACCTAATAAATATTTGTTGATAGAAAGTTTGCTATAAATGCAAGTGTAAAATTACTCAAATTTTTATGTAGCGTATATTCCAATTTATCAGGCCAAGTGCCAGTGTTCTTTGTAAGGCATTGCTAACCCTTTACTGCCCATCACTAATGAATATGGGGAATATTTTCCTCCATACTTCATACATTTGTCTCCAAAACAACTAGAACATATGTACATGTATGTACAAGTATATACATTTATTATTTACATGTATATACAAGTACATACATGCATACACATGTATGTACAAGTATATACATTTAATTATTTATATACAAATATTTACAGGAATTCACATTTTTCTCCATGTACGTAGGTACTATCGGAGAGAAAAGTCTCCGCATTATACTATTTATCCAATCACAGTTTTCTAATTTTCTTTTATTTTCGAATGTTACAAATTTGTCACCGTGTACTCAGACCAATTTTAAAATATCTACAAACATTACAATTAGTAAAGTTTCTCTTTGTAAATGTTAATTTAGTAAAATGTCAATAAATTATTAGCTGTACTTTTCTTTGCCTGTGCATATCAATCGAGTTCACTGTACATTTTATGGATCCATCGTTAGCGCAACCATCTGTCGATAACTGCGCGCTCGAGAGATATTGAAGACAGCCTTTAAAATACTTATACGAGGTTAGGTTAGCGGTCTGGTTGGTGGTCTGCTACATGGGTAGCTTCGATAGTGACGAAATGTAAACTTTAGTTTGCTTATTAAATCAAAATAAGTAATTAAGTAAAAATAAATGAATATTACTGATAGAAACATAACTTTCCGCTAGTTTGCAAAGGTATAAAAACAGTAAATATTAAACTGTAGAGACTACATTATGTCACTGATTGAGAAAGTTATGGTGGGGCCATAGAAGATTGAGAGAGAAAGTTATGGTGGGGCCATAGAAGATTGAGAGAGAAAGTTGTGGTGGGGCCATAGAAGATTGAGAGAGAAAGTTATGGTGGGGCCATAGAAGATTGAGAGAGAAAGTTACGGTGGGGCCATAGAAGATTGAGAGAGAAAGTTATGGTGAGGCCATATAGAAGATTGAGAGAGAAAGTTATGGTGGGGCCATAGAAGATTGAGAGAGAAAGTTATGGTGGGGCCATAGAAGATTGAGAGAGAAAGTTATGGTGGGGCCATAGAAGATTGAGAGAGAAAGTTATGGTGGGGCCATAGAAGATTGAGGGAGAAAGTTATGGTGGGGCCATAGAAGATTGAGAGAGAAAGTTATGGTGGGGCCATAGAAGATTGAGAGAGAAAGTTATGGTGGGGCCATAGAAGATTGAGAGAGAAAGTTATGGTGGGGCCATAGAAGATTGAGAGAGAAAGTTATGGTGGGGCCATAGAAGATTGAGGGAGAAAGTTATGGTGGGGCCATAGAAGATTGAGAGAGAAAGTTATGGTGGGGCCATAGAAGATTGAGAGAGAAAGTTATGGTGGGGCCATAGAAGATTGAGAGAGAAAGTTATGGTGGGGCCATAGAAGATTGAGAGAGAAAGTTATGGTGGGGCCATGGAAGATTGAGAGAGAAAGTTATGGTGGGCCATAGAAAATTAGGAATAGGTTAAGGATGTGATCAAATTATAGTATCATATTCTCCCATATATCTTCAATTGGAAAATATTTAGTTTAGTCGCTTTTTCTAGATTTACTTGTATCAATTTAAATAATGATATATCGCATATTGTAAACATATCCTAGTTACCATACCTACACTGCTAATTGATCTAGTTACTTAGTGATTACTTTTCTATTTTATTACTCTGTGCCTCTTATTACAGTAAGAAATTTACTACACTTTTATCGTCCTTTTCTGATTGTTTTTCCAAGAATCGCTTGGGATAATTACCACCACGATTACAAAGATGGAATCGAACAAAAAATTAGGAATGAGTGTCTTTTTTTTCCTAGAAACAATAATGCCTAACTGAAGAAATATGCAAATTGAAAAGAAAATGAGAATGTGTTTATTAGAATTAGAATCTATTTCAATATATCTTTTCAATATTTCAAATGAATTATTTCAACTTATGTTTAAATATTCTAGAAATGTTCTTTTTTGTTTATATATTTAACTGCTGAGGTTAATTATATAGTTTGTAAGTTATTTACCATAGCAAGTAGGTAACCTTAAGCTGCAATTATTGAGTATAATAAATATCTTTGATTTCCTTTAGCACAAGAGAGCCAGTTAAGAGAGATAACCTTTCTCTTGTTATCTGTCTTCTACTGCTAGTCCCTTGTAATCATTTCCTTATGATATTGTTAATGAGTGATATTAACCATTAACTGTAATCTCTTAACCCCTCACTGTCTGGTGTGTCATACATGGTGCAGGTTCGCTCAAAATATATTTTAATGCACACTTTCATTATTAATTTATTTTAGTACCTACTAATTAATATAACTAACAACTACAGTCACTCAAAATAAAATGTTTCAAATTTTGAATGTTTGTGATAACACTTTTTAATATCACTGAATTGCTGCGAGGAAATGATAATATACATTTATCTGTACTGTAAATAAGGTAATGGACCGATAACTGGGCCTGCCAACAATTAGGCCCAGGATAATTAAGCTCCGACAATTGGGCCCACAACAATTAAGCCTCGATTATTGGGACCAGAACAATTAAGCCCCGACAATTGGGCCCATGACAAATAAGCTCCGACAATTGGGCCCAGGACAATTAAGCCTCAATTGGGCCCAGGACAATTAAGCCTTGATTATTGGGCCCAGGACAATTAAGCCTCGATTATTGGGCCCAGGACAACTAAGCCTCAATTGGGCCCAGGACAATTACGCCTCGATTATTGGGCCCAGGACAATTAAGCCTCAGTTATTGGGCACAGGACAATTAAGCCTCAATTATTGGGCCTGCCATAATTGGGCCCAGGACAATTAAGCCCTGACAATTGGGTCTGTCTACAATTGGGCCCAGGACAATTAAGCCCGACAATTTGGAGATCTTATTTCCCCCGGTTGTAACAGAGTCCGTTATTATCAGAATCTATACTCTATATGGTATTAACTTAATTTTTAAGACTACTGCTTCTGTAATTACAAAGTTGAACTTTTTTGTTGTGTCTACTGCCACAATTATTAATGGTTTCAATTGTCCTGGGATCAATTACCCTGTGCCCAACTGTCGGTGCTCCAGATAAGGTAAATAAAGTAAATATAACTACCTAATTATCTATTCCGTAAAAAGGTAGATAAGGTGAATAAAGTGAATATAACTACCTAATTATCTATACTGTAAAAAGGTAGATAAGGTGAATAAAGTAAATATAACTACCTAATTATCTATACTGTAAAAAGGTAGATAAGGTAAATAAAGTAAATATAACTACCTAATTATCTATTCCGTAAAAAGGTAGATAAGGTGAATAAAGTGAATAAGGTAAATAAGGTAAATATACCTAGCTACCTAATTATCTATACTGTTAAAAGGTAAATAAGGTGAATTAGGTAAATGAGGAAATAAGGTAATTTCAACACAGTTCATCGCATAGAAAGTGACGATGACTTTGCATATTTTAGTATGTAGTCACACCTATTAAATTGCTACAAAAAATTAGAAATAAAAATTACCAAGACTAAACATTTCATCAGAATTTTATTGTGATGTTTCTTCTAATTGAAGGTAATTACCATTCCTTCTCATCATCAGGAGCAGGCAAGAGAATATTAGTAACTTAGTGAAGCAATGGTACCTAGTCTGTGACAACTTATTAAAACATTATATCAAGTATTTATCACTTTAAACATACGCATTGGAATTTTAATTACTTACTACACTCTTAATTAAGTGTTCACATTTTAAATACTTAGTAGAGACTTAATTAAATACTTTTCAGTTCATTAATGACGACTTACACATCAAATGTTGAGTGTTCGTACCCTGGCTATTTTAATATTAGTTACCAGTGTTTATTTAGTTTAAAATACAAAATAGGTTATAGTGAATTTCATTAATACCTTAAAATTAACATTTATTTGATATATATTTATATACCATAACATTGAATGCTATAATTTTGAAACATGTTCTTTTTACACAATATGTACTGAGTTATATTTCCTCATTATAAATAAAAAAAGTTTTAAATTAATTATTTCTATTTATTTAGAAGTACGTTTCCATTAATTTGTTTATTAGCTTTTCATTAATAGCAAATGCAATAGTTTCTACATTATCAATAAACTCTTCAATAACTCAAACACGAATAACTGTTCATTGTAAATGTTTATAGGTAGCCTTAACTGTTCATTGTAAATGTTTATAGGTAGCCTTTACTGTTCATTGTAAATGTTTATAGGTAGCCTTTACTGTTCATTGTGAATGTTTATAGGTAGCCTTTACTGTTCATTGTAAATGTTTATAGGTAGCCTTAACTGTTCATTGTAAATGTTTATAGATAGCCTTTACTGTTCATTGTAAATGTTTATAGGTAGCCTTTACTGTTCATTGTAAATGTTTATAGGTAGCCTTTACTGTTCATTGTAAATGTTTATAGGTAGCCTTTACTGTTCATTGTAAATGTTTATAGGTAGCCTTTATTGTTCATTGTAAATGTTTATAGGTAGCCTTTACTGTTCATTGTAAATGTTTATAGGTAGCCTTTACTGTTCATTGTAAATGTTTATAGGTAGCCTTTACTGTTCATTCTAAATGTTTATAGGTAGCCTTTACAGTTCATTGTAAATGTTTATAGGTAGCCTTTACAGTTCATTGTAAATGTTTATAGGTAGCCTTTATTGTTCATTGTAAATGTTTATAGGTAGCCTTTACAGTTCATTGTAAATGTTTATAGATAGCCTTTACTGTTCATTGTAAATATTTATAGGTAGCCTGTATTGTTCATTGTAAATGTTTATAGGTAGCCTTTACAGTTCATTGTAAATGTTTATAGATAGCCTTTACTGTTCATTGTAAATGTTTATAGGTAGCCTTTATTGTTCATTGTAAATGTTTATAGGTAGCCTTTACAGTTCATTGTAAATGTTTATAGATAGCCATTACTGTTCATTGTAAATGTTTATAGGTAGCCTTTACAGTTCATTGTAAATGTTTATAGGTAGCCTTTACTGTTCATTGTAAATGTTTATAGGTAGCCTTTACTGTTCATTGTTAATGTTTATAGGTAGCTTTAAATGTTCATTGTAAATGTTTATAGGTAGCCCGTACTGTTCATTGTAAATGTTTATAGGTAGCCTTTACTGTTCACTGTAAATGTTTATAGGTAGCCCGTACTGTTCATTGTAAATGTTTATAGGTAGCCCTTACTGTTCATTGTAAATGTTTATAGGTAGCCTTAACTGTTCATTGTAAATGTTTATAGATAGCCTTTATTGTTCATTGTAAATGTTTATAGGTAGCCCTTACTGTTCATTGTAAATGTTTATAGGTAGCCTTTACTGTTCATTGTAAATGTTTATAGGTAGCCTTTACTGTTCATTGTAAATGTTTATAGGTAGCTTTAACTGTTCATTGTAAATGTTTATAGGTAGCCTTAACTGTTCATTGTAAATGTTTATATGTAGCCTTTACTGTTCATTGTAAATGTTTATAGGTAGCCTTTACTGTTCATTGTAAATGTTTATAGGTAGCCTTTACTGTTCATTGTAAATGTTTATAGGTAGCCTTTACTGTTCATTGTAAATGTTTATAGGTAGCCTTTACTGTTCATTGTAAATGTTTATAGGTAGCTTTAACTGTTCATTGTAAATGTTTATAGGTAGCCTTAACTGTTCATTGTAAATGTTTATAGGTAGCCTTTACTGTTCATTGTAAATGTTTATAGGTAGCCTTTACTGTTCATTGTAAATGTTTATAGGTAGCCTTTACTGTTCATTGTAAATGTTTATAGGTAGCCTTTACTGTTCATTGTAAATGTTTATAGGTAGCCTTTACTGTTCATTGTAAATGTTTATAGGTAGCTTTAACTGTTTATTGTAAATGTTTATAGCTAGCTTTAACTGTTCATTGTAAATGTTTATAGGTAGCCCGTACTGTTCATTGTAAATGTTTATAGGTAGCCTTTACTGTTCATTGTAAATGTTTATAGGTAGCCCTTACTGTTCATTGTAAATGTTTATAGGTAGTCTTAACTGTTCATTGTAAATGTTTATAGGTAGCCTTTACTGTTCATTGTAAATGTTTATAGGTAGCCTTTACTGTTCATTGTAAATGTTTATAGGTAGCCTTAACTGTTCATTGTAAATGTTTATAGGTAGCCTTTACTGTTCATTGTAAATGTTTATAGGTAGCTTTAACTGTTCATTGTAAATGTTTATAGGTAGCCTTTACTGTTCATTGTAAATGTTTATAGGTAGTCTTAACTGTTCATTGTAAATGTTTATAGGTAGCCTTTATTGTTCATTGTAAATGTTTATAGGTAGCCTTTACTGTTCATTGTAAATGTTTATAGGTAGCCTTTACTGTTCATTGTAAATGTTTATAGGTAGCCTTTACTGTTCATTGTAAATGTTTATAGGTAGCTTTAAATGTTCATTGTAAATGTTTATAGGTAGCCCGTACTGTTCATTGTAAATGTTTATAGGTAGCCCTTACTGTTCATTGTAAATGTTTATAGGTAGCCTTTACTGTTCATTGTAAATGTTTATAGGTAGCCTTTACTGTTCATTGTAAATGTTTATAGGTAGCTTTAACTGTTTATTGTAAATGTTTATAGCTAGCTTTAACTGTTCATTGTAAATGTTTATAGGTAGCCTTTACTGTTCATTGTAAATGTTTATAGGTAGCCCTTACTGTTCATTGTAAATGTTTATAGGTAGTCTTAACTTTTCATTGTAAATGTTTATAGGTAGCCTTTACTGTTCATTGTAAATGTTTATAGGTAGCCTTTACTGTTCATTGCAAATGTTTATAGGTAGCCTTTACTGTTCATTGTAAATGTTTATAGGTAGCCTTTACTGTTCATTGTAAATGTTTATAGGTAGCTTTAAATGTTCATTGTAAATGTTTATAGGTAGCCCGTACTGTTCATTGTAAATGTTTATAGGTAGCCCTTACTGTTCATTGTAAATGTTTATAGGTAGCCTTTACTGTTCATTGTAAATGTTTATAGGTAGCCTTTACTGTTCATTGTAAATGTTTATAGATAGCTTTAACTGTTCATTGTAAATGTTTATAGGTAGCCTTTACTGTTCATTGTAAATGTTTATAGGTAGCCTTTACTGTTCATTGTAAATGTTTATAGGTAGCCTTTACTGTTCATTGTAAATGTTTATAGGTAGCCTTTACTGTTCATTGTAAATGTTTATAGGTAGCCTTTACTGTTCATTGTAAATGTTTATAGGTAGCTTTAACTGTTTATTGTGAATGTTTATAGCTAGCTTTAACTGTTCATTGTAAATGTTTATAGGTAGCCCGTACTGTTCATTGTAAATGTTTATAGGTAGCCTTTACTGTTCATTGTAAATGTTTATAGGTAGCCCTTACTGTTCATTGTAAATGTTTATAGGTAGTCTTAACTGTTCATTGTAAATGTTTATAGGTAGCCTTTACTGTTCATTGTAAATGTTTATAGGTAGCCTTTACTGTTCATTGTAAATGTTTATAGGTAGCCTTAACTGTTCATTGTAAATGTTTATAGGTAGCCTTTACTGTTCATTGTAAATGTTTATAGGTAGTCTTAACTGTTCATTGTAAATGTTTATAGGTAGCCTTTATTGTTCATTGTAAATGTTTATAGGTAGCCTTAACTGTTCATTGTAAATGTTTATAGGTAGCCTTTACTGTTCATTGTAAATGTTTATAGGTAGCCTTAACTGTTCATTGTAAATGTTTATAGGTAGCCTTTATTGTTCATTGTAAATGTTTATAGGTAGCCTTTATTGTTCATTGTAAATGTTTATAGGTAGCCTTTATTGTTCATTGTAAATGTTTATAGGTAGCCTTTATTATTCATTGTAAATGTTTATAGGTAGCCTTTACTGTTCATTGTAAATGTTTATAGGTAGCCTTTACTGTTCATTGTAAATGTTTATAGGTAGTCTTTACTGTTCATTGTAAATGTTTATAGGTAGCCTTTACTGTTCATTGTAAATGTTTATAGGTAGCCTTTACTGTTCATTGTAAATGTTTATAGGTAGCTTTAAATGTTCATTGTAAATGTTTATAAGTAGCCCGTACTGTTCATTGTAAATGTTTATAGGTAGCCTTTACTGTTCATTGTAAATGTTTATAGGTAGCCTTTATTGTTCATTGTAAATGTTTATAGGTAGCCCTTACTGTTCATTGTAAATGTTTATAGGTAGCCTTAACTGTTCATTGTAAATGTTTATAGGTAGCCCGTACTGTTCATTGTAAATGTTTATAGGTAGCCCTTACTGTTCATTGTAAATGTTTATAGGTAGCCTTTACTGTTCATTGTAAATGTTTATAGGTAGCCTTTACTGTTCATTGTAAATGTTTATAGGTAGCTTTAACTGTTCATTGTAAATGTTTATAGGTAGCCTTTACTGTTCATTGTAAATGTTTATAGGTAGCTTTAACTGTTTATTGTAAATGTTTATAGCTAGCTTTAACTGTTCATTGTAAATGTTTATAGGTAGCCCGTACTGTTCATTGTAAATGTTTATAGGTAGCCTTTACTGTTCATTGTAAATGTTTATAGGTAGCCCTTACTGTTCATTGTAAATGTTTATAGGTAGTCTTAACTGTTCATTGTAAATGTTTATAGGTAGCCTTTACTGTTCATTGTAAATGTTTATAGGTAGCCTTTACTGTTCATTGTAAATGTTTATAGGTAGCCTTTACTGTTCATTGTAAATGTTTATAGGTAGCCTTTACTGTTCATTGTAAATGTTTATAGGTAGCTTTAAATGTTCATTGTAAATATTTATAGGTAGCCCGTACTGTTCATTGTAAATGTTTATAGGTAGCCCTTACTGTTCATTGTAAATGTTTATAGGTAGCCTTTACTGTTCATTGTAAATGTTTATAGGTAGCCTTTACTGTTCATTGTAAATGTTTATAGGTAGCTTTAACTGTTCATTGTAAATGTTTATAGGTAGCCTTTACTGTTCATTGTAAATGTTTATAGGTAGCCCGTACTGTTCATTGTAAATGTTTATAGGTAGCCTTTACTGTTCATTGTAAATGTTTATAGGTAGCCTTTACTGTTCATTGTAAATGTTTATAGGTAGCCTTTACTGTTCATTGTAAATGTTTATAGGTAGCTTTAACTGTTTATTGTAAATGTTTATAGCTAGCTTTAACTGTTCATTGTAAATGTTTATAGGTAGCCCGTACTGTTCATTGTAAATGTTTATAGGTAGCCTTTACTGTTCATTGTAAATGTTTATAGGTAGCCCTTACTGTTCATTGTAAATGTTTATAGGTAGTCTTAACTGTTCATTGTAAATGTTTATAGGTAGCCTTTACTGTTCATTGTAAATGTTTATAGGTAGCCTTTACTGTTCATTGTAAATGTTTATAGGTAGCCTTTACTGTTCATTGTAAATGTTTATAGGTAGCCTTTACTGTTCATTGTAAATGTTTATAGGTAGCTTTAAATGTTCATTGTAAATGTTTATAGGTAGCCCGTACTGTTCATTGTAAATGTTTATAGGTAGCCCTTACTGTTCATTGTAAATGTTTATAGGTAGCCTTTACTGTTCATTGTAAATGTTTATAGGTAGCCTTTACTGTTCATTGTAAATGTTTATAGGTAGCTTTAACTGTTTATTGTAAATGTTTATAGCTAGCTTTAACTGTTCATTGTAAATGTTTATAGGTAGCCTTTACTGTTCATTGTAAATGTTTATAGGTAGCCCTTACTGTTCATTGTAAATGTTTATAGGTAGTCTTAACTTTTCATTGTAAATGTTTATAGGTAGCCTTTACTGTTCATTGTAAATGTTTATAGGTAGCCTTTACTGTTCATTGTAAATGTTTATAGGTAGCCTTTACTGTTCATTGTAAATGTTTATAGGTAGCCTTTACTGTTCATTGTAAATGTTTATAGGTAGCTTTAAATGTTCATTGTAAATGTTTATAGGTAGCCCGTACTGTTCATTGTAAATGTTTATAGGTAGCCCTTACTGTTCATTGTAAATGTTTATAGGTAGCCTTTACTGTTCATTGTAAATGTTTATAGGTAGCCTTTACTGTTCATTGTAAATGTTTATAGATAGCTTTAACTGTTCATTGTAAATGTTTATAGGTAGCCTTTACTGTTCATTGTAAATGTTTATAGGTAGCCTTTACTGTTCATTGTAAATGTTTATAGGTAGCCTTTACTGTTCATTGTAAATGTTTATAGGTAGCCTTTACTGTTCATTGTAAATGTTTATAGGTAGCCTTTACTGTTCATTGTAAATGTTTATAGGTAGCTTTAACTGTTTATTGTGAATGTTTATAGCTAGCTTTAACTGTTCATTGTAAATGTTTATAGGTAGCCCGTACTGTTCATTGTAAATGTTTATAGGTAGCCTTTACTGTTCATTGTAAATGTTTATAGGTAGCCCTTACTGTTCATTGTAAATGTTTATAGGTAGTCTTAACTGTTCATTGTAAATGTTTATAGGTAGCCTTTACTGTTCATTGTAAATGTTTATAGGTAGCCTTTACTGTTCATTGTAAATGTTTATAGGTAGCCTTAACTGTTCATTGTAAATGTTTATAGGTAGCCTTTACTGTTCATTGTAAATGTTTATAGGTAGCTTTAACTGTTCATTGTAAATGTTTATAGGTAGCCTTTACTGTTCATTGTAAATATTTATAGGTAGCCTTAACTGTTCATTGTAAATGTTTATAGGTAGCCTTTATTGTTCATTGTAAATGTTTATAGGTAGCCTTAACTGTTCATTGTAAATGTTTATAGGTAGCCTTTATTGTTCATTGTAAATGTTTATAGGTAGCCTTTATTGTTCATTGTAAATGTTTATAGGTAGCCTTTATTGTTCATTGTAAATGTTTATAGGTAGCCTTTACTGTTCATTGTAAATGTTTATAGGTAGCCTTTACTGTTCATTGTAAATGTTTATAGGTAGCCTTTACTGTTCATTGTAAATGTTTATAGGTAGCCTTTACTGTTCATTGTAAATGTTTATAGGTCGCTTTAAATGTTCATTGTAAATGTTTATAGGTAGCCCGTACTGTTCATTGTAAATGTTTATAGGTAGCCTTTACTGTTCATTGTAAATGTTTATAGGTAGCCTTTATTGTTCATTGTAAATGTTTATAGGTAGCCCTTACTGTTCATTGTAAATGTTTATAGGTAGCCCTTACTGTTCATTGTAAATGTTTATAGGTAGCCTTTACTGTTCATTGTAAATGTTTATAGGTAGCCTTTACTGTTCATTGTAAATGTTTGTAGGTAGCCTTTACTGTTCATTGTAAATGTTTATAGGTAGCTTTAACTGTTCATTGTAAATGTTTATAGGTAGCCTTAACTGTTCATTGTAAATGTTTATAGGTAGCCTTTACTGTTCATTGTAAATGTTTATAGGTAGCCTTTACTGTTCATTGTAAATGTTTATAGGTAGCCTTTACTGTTCATTGTAAATGTTTATAGGTAGCTTTAAATGTTCATTGTAAATGTTTATAGGTAGCCCGTACTGTTCATTGTAAATGTTTATAGGTAGCCTTTACTGTTCATTGTAAATGTTTATAGGTAGCCTTTATTGTTCATTGTAAATGTTTATAGGTAGCCCTTACTGTTCATTGTAAATGTTTATAGGTAGCCTTAACTGTTCATTGTAAATGTTTATAGGTAGCCCGTACTGTTCATTGTAAATGTTTATAGGTAGCCCTTACTGTTCATTGTAAATGTTTATAGGTAGCCTTTACTGTTCATTGTAAATGTTTATAGGTAGCCTTTACTGTTCATTGTAAATGTTTATAGGTAGCTTTAACTGTTCATTGTAAATGTTTATAGGTAGCCTTTACTGTTCATTGTAAATGTTTATAGGTAGCTTTAACTGTTTATTGTAAATGTTTATAGCTAGCTTTAACTGTTCATTGTAAATGTTTATAGGTAGCCCGTACTGTTCATTGTAAATGTTTATAGGTAGCCTTTACTGTTCATTGTAAATGTTTATAGGTAGCCCTTACTGTTCATTGTAAATGTTTATAGGTAGTCTTAACTGTTCATTGTAAATGTTTATAGGTAGCCTTTACTGTTCATTGTAAATGTTTATAGGTAGCCTTTACTGTTCATTGTAAATGTTTATAGGTAGCCTTTACTGTTCATTGTAAATGTTTATAGGTAGCCTTTACTGTTCATTGTAAATGTTTATAGGTAGCTTTAAATGTTCATTGTAAATATTTATAGGTAGCCCGTACTGTTCATTGTAAATGTTTATAGGTAGCCCTTACTGTTCATTGTAAATGTTTATAGGTAGCCTTTACTGTTCATTGTAAATGTTTATAGGTAGCCTTTACTGTTCATTGTAAATGTTTATAGGTAGCTTTAACTGTTCATTGTAAATGTTTATAGGTAGCCTTTACTGTTCATTGTAAATGTTTATAGGTAGCCCGTACTGTTCATTGTAAATGTTTATAGGTAGCCCTTACTGTTCATTGTAAATGTTTATAGGTAGCCTTTACTGTTCATTGTAAATGTTTATAGGTAGCCTTTACTGTTCATTGTAA
Organism: Caprella mutica; assembly: GCA_947561585.1. Taxonomy (NCBI): domain Eukaryota; kingdom Metazoa; phylum Arthropoda; class Malacostraca; order Amphipoda; family Caprellidae; genus Caprella; species Caprella mutica. The sequence continues at coordinate 4,391 of CANNZV010002027.1, read as the reverse complement.
ATGTTTATAGGTAGCTTTAACTGTTTATTGTAAATGTTTATAGCTAGCTTTAACTGTTCATTGTAAATGTTTATAGGTAGCCCGTACTGTTCATTGTAAATGTTTATAGGTAGCCTTTACTGTTCATTGTAAATGTTTATAGGTAGCCCTTACTGTTCATTGTAAATGTTTATAGGTAGTCTTAACTGTTCATTGTAAATGTTTATAGGTAGCCTTTACTGTTCATTGTAAATGTTTATAGGTAGCCTTTACTGTTCATTGTAAATGTTTATAGGTAGCCTTTACTGTTCATTGTAAATGTTTATAGGTAGCCTTTACTGTTCATTGTAAATGTTTATAGGTAGCTTTAAATGTTCATTGTAAATGTTTATAGGTAGCCCGTACTGTTCATTGTAAATGTTTATAGGTAGCCCTTACTGTTCATTGTAAATGTTTATAGGTAGCCTTTACTGTTCATTGTAAATGTTTATAGGTAGCCTTTACTGTTCATTGTAAATGTTTATAGGTAGCCTTAACTGTTCATTGTAAATGTTTATAGGTAGCCTTTACTGTTCATTGTAAATGTTTATAGGTAGCTTTAACTGTTCATTGTTAATGTTTATAGGTAGCCTTTACTGTTCATTGTAAATATTTATAGGTAGCCTTAACTGTTCATTGTAAATGTTTATAGGTAGCCTTTATTGTTCATTGTAAATGTTTATAGGTAGCCTTAACTGTTCATTGTAAATGTTTATAGGTAGCCTTTATTGTTCATTGTAAATGTTTATAGGTAGCCTTTATTGTTCATTGTAAATGTTTATAGGTAGCCTTTATTGTTCATTGTAAATGTTTATAGGTAGCCTTTACTGTTCATTGTAAATGTTTATAGGTAGCCTTTACTGTTCATTGTAAATGTTTATAGGTAGCCTTTACTGTTCATTGTAAATGTTTATAGGTAGCCTTTACTGTTCATTGTAAATGTTTATAGGTCGCTTTAAATGTTCATTGTAAATGTTTATAGGTAGCCCGTACTGTTCATTGTAAATGTTTATAGGTAGCCTTTACTGTTCATTGTAAATGTTTATAGGTAGCCTTTATTGTTCATTGTAAATGTTTATAGGTAGCCCTTACTGTTCATTGTAAATGTTTATAGGTAGCCCTTACTGTTCATTGTAAATGTTTATAGGTAGCCTTTACTGTTCATTGTAAATGTTTATAGGTAGCCTTTACTGTTCATTGTAAATGTTTGTAGGTAGCCTTTACTGTTCATTGTAAATGTTTATAGGTAGCTTTAACTGTTCATTGTAAATGTTTATAGGTAGCCTTAACTGTTCATTGTAAATGTTTATAGGTAGCCTTTACTGTTCATTGTAAATGTTTATAGGTAGCCTTTACTGTTCATTGTAAATGTTTATAGGTAGCCTTTACTGTTCATTGTAAATGTTTATAGGTAGCCTTTAATGTTCATTGTAAATGTTTATAGGTAGCCCGTACTGTTCATTGTAAATGTTTATAGGTAGCCTTTACTGTTCATTGTAAATGTTTATAGGTAGCCTTTATTGTTCATTGTAAATGTTTATAGGTAGCCCTTACTGTTCATTGTAAATGTTTATAGGTAGCCCGTACTGTTCATTGTAAATGTTTATAGGTAGCCCTTTACTGTTCATTGTAAATGTTTATAGGTAGCCTTTACTGTTCATTGTAAATGTTTATAGGTAGCCTTTACTGTTCATTGTAAATGTTTATAGGTAGCCTTTAACTGTTCATTGTAAATGTTTATAGGTAGCCTTTACTGTTCATTGTAAATGTTTATAGGTAGCTTTAACTGTTTCATTGTAAATGTTTATAGCTAGCTTTAACTGTTCATTGTAAATGTTTATAGGTAGCCCGTACTGTTCATTGTAAATGTTTATAGGTAGCCTTTACTGTTCATTGTAAATGTTTATAGGTAGCCCTTACTGTTCATTGTAAATGTTTATAGGTAGTCTTAACTGTTCATTGTAAATGTTTATAGGTAGCCTTTACTGTTCATTGTAAATGTTTATAGGTAGCCTTTACTGTTCATTGTAAATGTTTATAGGTAGCCTTTACTGTTCATTGTAAATGTTTATAGGTAGCCTTTACTGTTCATTGTAAATGTTTATAGGTAGCTTTAACTGTTCATTGTAAATATTTATAGGTAGCCCGTACTGTTCATTGTAAATGTTTATAGGTAGCCCTTACTGTTCATTGTAAATGTTTATAGGTAGCCTTTACTGTTCATTGTAAATGTTTATAGGTAGCCTTTACTGTTCATTGTAAATGTTTATAGGTAGCCTTTACTGTTCATTGTAAATGTTTATAGGTAGCCTTTACTGTTCATTGTAAATGTTTATAGGTAGCCCTTACTGTTCATTGTAAATGTTTATAGGTAGCCTTACTGTTCATTGTAAATGTTTATAGGTAGCCTTTACTGTTCATTGTAAATGTTTATAGGTAGCCTTTACTGTTTCATTGTAAATGTTTATAGTAGCTTTAACTGTTCATTGTAAATGTTTATAGGTAGCCCTTACTGTTCATTGTAAATGTTTATAGGTAGCCTTTACTGTTCATTGTAAATGTTTATAGGTAGCCCTTACTGTTCATTGTAAATGTTTATAGGTAGCTCTTAACTGTTCATTGTAAATGTTTATAGGTAGCCTTTACTGTTCATTGTAAATGTTTATAGGTAGCCTTTACTGTTCATTGTAAATGTTTATAGGTAGCCTTTACTGTTCATTGTAAATGTTTATAGGTAGCCTTTACTGTTCATTGTAAATGTTTATAGGTAGCTTTAATGTTCATTGTAAATGTTTATAGGTAGCCTTTACTGTTCATTGTAAATGTTTATAGGTAGCCTTACTGTTCATTGTAAATGTTTATAGGTAGCCTTTACTGTTCATTGTAAATGTTTATAGGTAGCCTTTACTGTTCATTGTAAATGTTTATAGGTAGCTTTACTGTTCATTGTAAATGTTTATAGGTAGCCTTTACTGTTCATTGTAAATGTTTATAGGTAGCTTTACTGTTCATTGTAAATGTTTATAGCTAGCCTTTAACTGTTCATTGTAAATGTTTATAGGTAGCCTTTACTGTTCATTGTAAATGTTTATAGGTAGCCCTTACTGTTCATTGTAAATGTTTATAGGTAGCTTTAACTGTTCATTGTAAATGTTTATAGGTAGCCTTTACTGTTCATTGTAAATGTTTATAGGTAGCCTTTACTGTTCATTGTAAATGTTTATAGGTAGCCTTTACTGTTCATTGTAAATGTTTATAGGTAGCCTTTACTGTTCATTGTAAATGTTTATAGGTAGCCTTTAACTGTTCATTGTAAATGTTTATAGGTAGCCTTACTGTTCATTGTAAATGTTTATAGGTAGCCTTACTGTTCATTGTAAATGTTTATAGGTAGCCTTTACTGTTCATTGTAAATGTTTATAGGTAGCCTTTACTGTTCATTGTAAATGTTTATAGGTAGCCTTTACTGTTCATTGTAAATGTTTATAGGTAGCCTTTACTGTTCATTGTAAATGTTTATAGGTAGCCTTTACTGTTCATTGTAAATGTTTATAGGTAGCCTTTACTGTTCATTGTAAATGTTTATAGGTAGCCTTACTGTTCATTGTAAATGTTTATAGGTAGCCTTTACTGTTCATTGTAAATGTTTATAGGTAGCCTTTACTGTTCATTGTGAATGTTTATAGGTAGCCTTTAACTGTTCATTGTAAATGTTTATAGGTAGCCGTTACTGTTCATTGTAAATGTTTATAGGTAGCATTTACTGTTCATTGTAAATGTTTATAGGTAGCCTTACTGTTCATTGTAAATGTTTATAGGTAGCCTTTACTGTTCATTGTAAATGTTTATAGGTAGCCTTTACTGTTCATTGTAAATGTTTATAGGTAGCCTTTACTGTTCATTGTAAATGTTTATAGGTAGCCTTTACTGTTCATTGTAAATGTTTATAGGTAGCCTTTACTGTTCATTGTAAATGTTTATAGGTAGCCTTTAACTGTTCATTGTAAATGTTTATAGGTAGCCTTTACTGTTCATTGTAAATGTTTATAGGTAGCCTTTACTGTTCATTGTAAATGTTTATAGGTAGCCTTTATTGTTCATTGTAAATGTTTATAGGTAGCCTTAACTGTTCATTGTAAATGTTTATAGGTAGCCTTTATTGTTCATTGTAAATGTTTATAGGTAGCCTTTATTGTTCATTGTAAATGTTTATAGGTAGCCTTTATTGTTCATTGTAAATGTTTATAGGTAGCCTTTACTGTTCATTGTAAATGTTTATAGGTAGCCTTTACTGTTCATTGTAAATGTTTATAGGTAGCCTTTACTGTTCATTGTAAATGTTTATAGGTAGCCTTTACTGTTCATTGTAAATG